>DWPA01003475.1:0-14027 GCA_018251375.1 Calpodes ethlius
ACTTAAGAAACTTGGATGTATTTATATAGTAGGTTCCTACACAACATAGAATTCCTTAAAAGCAATTTTTTTTTTGTCAGATTTCTCCATCGATAGATAGCAGTTTGTGTCTATGATCGCACGTTTTAAAAATGGAGTATCTGACGGGCATGATTTGCGAAAAGAACGGGTAGGTTAAGTTAGGTTAATTATGTTTAGTTAATGTTTCAGATTAAGGGATGAGTCAAATTTCTAGATATATGGAACTGAAAATGATGTAAATAAAATTACCAATCGATATAAAATATACAGAACACCATATAATTAAAGTGTTTATTTAGTATGTACATACCTTAACTTATTACTACAAAATCTTTCAAGACATAAAGATACAGTTGACAGATACTTACTTGTGGACTGCTTGAAACTGGTTATGCATCTGTCAAGGGCTGTGGTGCTACCACACAAGGTGTTTGTTCCAGAAACATAGGCACGACCATTTTCAACGTTAACTGATTGTGGTCCAATTCGGTAAGTACCGTCTGCCAAGCCTTGAGCAGCGACTGCATCGCTAACCAGCATTAGGCCTGAAATAAACAAGAAACTAGGAATTCGAGTTGGGTGGCTTTCATATGAAAATATTGTTTCATTAGCTTTCTGTGTAAGAATGTATGATTAAACATGTATTCTAAACATAATTTACAAAGATTAATAATTAATAACAACATATTGAACTGTTTAAAGAAGTAAACATTCTTAATCTAGGAATTTAAAACATTTAAATGACATTTTAAGTGATGAGTTTTCTGTTTGCATAATTAAAACACTATAATGTCATCACTATGATTATGAATATATTTCATAGTTTTAGGTAAGGATTATTTTTTATCCATGACAATGTCTTTGACTAGTAATTGGCCTTGATTTGGTGCTGTCTGGACTACAATACACAGATTTATTATTTATGTAGCAGGATAATAATATGAGAGTATACCTTCAGGATTTGTCCTACATGCTATTCGAAGCGCAGCAGGATGTGTGTGTATACCATCAGATATTATACCATAATATACTTGTTTCTCTGTTGATGATGCCAGTAATCCAACTAGGCCTGGATCTCGGTGATGGAACTATTAAAAAACATACATATTTAAAGCTATACAATTTACTTGAAACACTTTTCATATACAAGTTACAATAATTAGTTTTGGTCCCATATGTACATTTACTTACTGGAAGCATAGCATTAAATAAATGTGTTATTATATTGGCACCATTCTTGACTGCTTCCTCTCCCTGTGCCAGACTAGCTGAGGAATGTCCAAGTGCCACTTTAATACCCAATTTAGTTAGTCCTTTAATAGCTTCTGTTGCTCCTTGCAATTCTGATGCCAATGTAACTATAATAACATTATCCAGAGATCCATATATATCATAAATAGAATCCAAACCCTGTAACAAAATATGAATATGGGTGCCACAGACAATGTATATAGAGATGAATGCACCCCTAAATTAAGATTTAAAATTTAAAGGACACTATTAAATTTATGCATTTCTGACAATTGAATCTAAGGACACTTTGAATAGTAGTCCAGTACAATAAACTTACAATACATGGGTCATCACTACAGTAAAGAAGCAAAAAAAAAAACATTTAAAATTATAAATATGATGGTAGGATAATGAATTAGTAGATAAATATGATAAAGACAGGCTTCGAAAGTGAAAGTTTGTATGACTTTTTGTAAAAAGAGAAATCAATATCCTTCTATCCCTCAATTAATTAAATACATGTTTTTATAACAGTATGAAAAAAGATATTAATGGGAACATTACTATAAATATATTAATGTTATATATATACTATAAAATATAATTTATAAATTGAAAAAAAAAAGAAATATATTTAATAATTAAATTTTATAATAATATTACATATGGTATATGTTGTTTATTTTGATTTATAAAGGAATTGATCATCGTTATCTTAAACATAGAAATGTGTCACTTGATAACGGTTCAGTAACCTTGATAACTGTTTTATAAAATGTGGGTTAATGGTATTTGCCAATGATAAATTATCATTGCAAAACAGTGCAAACACTAACAAGTACTTTTGCATGAAATATTTTTAACCAATAACTGTATTATAAATGCATTGTGGTCAAGAAATATTTACCTAATGTTAAGAGAGAGTTATTAAAGCAAAATATTAAGTGTAGAATATATTATGAAGTATATAATATTATGAAAAAAAATATGTCTTTATTTGGCTTAGGGTATAATGTATATTTTGTTCACAACAGTAAAATTGTTATTGTGTGAACTTAATAAAGCTGCTTACTTTTTTTTAAACAATGTTTGCAACTGAAAATAAAGGAGCAAGTAACAAATGTTTAAAAAAAGTATTTAGATTTTTCAAGTTTACCTTCTCAGGGTTCCTTATAAGTTCCTCTTTATGAGCTCCTTTCTTTGCCAAACTGATAAATGGCCCTTCAAGATGTACGCCGAGAACAGTAGCACCATCGGGACCACCTTGTTGCTTCCGGATTTTTGGCAAAATCTTTTGGTACTTTTCTTTCTCAGACGTCACCATTGTAGGACAAAAAGAGGTAACACCATGGGCTAATAGCTCTTTAGCTACTTTCTTAACTCCATCTTCAACCTTTTCAGAGTCATATGAGAAGTCTACACCCCATCCACCTGTGTAGAAATAAGATATAAATGTGTGTTTTATTTATACAAAGGACAAAGGTAAGGTATATTAGATAATGCTAAATGAATATTGGTACAAATTGTTATCCATTTTAATAAAGAATATTATTATATCATCAAGAGCAAATTATTTCTTATATATATATTAAACCTCATAATTTTTAAATAAAGTAATTTTTTAGAATTCAAATTCAGCCTCATTAAAAATGAGAAAAACTGGAGGCATTGGTATTTAAATTTTTTGCAGTATTTGCAGAATATTTTCCAATCAGAAAGCATGACTCACCTATATTATACTGAACATCTTTATTCAACTACAATCTATTGTGTATTGGTTTTTAGATCACAATACTTGCATATGTGAAATTAAGAAAAATATATATCTCAACAAAAAGTTTGTATAAAAAGTTACATACGTTTTTTGTAATATCAAGTTTTACTAATAAAGGCTGTCTGTAACCCTAGTTACAATAAATGAAGGTCTTGTTATAATGGCTTACCGTTTACTTGAATGTCGATGAATCCTGGAGCAATTAATAATTTTTCGCAGTTTACGGTGACGTCGGCTTCAGCTTGTTCCACATAAAATACTTGTTCTGGGTTCACAATTTTACCATCTCGTATCCATAAATCTTCTTTAATGATTTTGCTGTCACGTAAAATGTGGCAATTGTGAAATCTGGTAAGTCCTGATTTCGATTTCATTTTGTCCTGGAAACAATGTTTTTATTCATTATAATAGTTTTAAATTACTTTTAGCTAGAATCTAATAAAAAATTTAGATGTATCATCACTTTTCACCTGTACCGTTATTTAATTTAAAATAAGGATATTTTTAAAAATAACTTTTAGCTTAACCGTATTCAAGACTCGAGAAGAGACAGACAGAATAGGGGTCACAGCACTTTTCATTCAGCATACAAACAGTTTTACAAGTTTATTGTGTCCTCCTGTCAAAGCTGTTGTTCTTTGTTTGACAAAGGAACGCTTATTGTCACTGTCAAAATTGTGTTGATATTGATGCTGACGTCTTCAATACAGGAATAATTTCAGGGTTACCAACTACGATTTTTACCCCGGATTTAGGGAGAAAGAAGGTTATGGTACTCATGGCTTCGTTAGGAGTTCTTTGATTCTTCATATTTTTTTTTATTACGGAAAACTAAAGATGTGCTATATATGTATTTTGAGGTGATTTTCGTGGATAATGTGTCTATGAACCTTAGAAATTGTTATTGTTCTAATTTTCTTTTCAGTTTTAATGTATTTTATTATTTTATTGCCATATCGATAAACATCATTTTTATTTGGGGGGATTTTTTACTGAGTACTTGGGATGAGTTTACAGGTTTATCACATAATTTAGAAGTATATATTACTTAAAATTGGTAACACAGAATACGCACATAATAATAGGAAAAATCTTACGTTATCAAAATATTTAGTTTCTCCGTGTTATAGCTATTCTTCTCTTGTGTCTAACGTGATATCATGAATAAATTAATGATAAATATTTTTTTTATTTGTCTGAGAACGTGGTACGCTGCTGTTATCCTTTTTCAACATGTCAACATAACACATGTCACATAAACGATAGAACTCGTACATCTTGCTGCGTCAGTACTTGACGCGAGTCTCGCAATTATTTTAATTGTATTTGAATTTGAGTTAAGTGATACAAGGTTATAAACGGTTACATCAAGATGATCATCAATAAATATATTTATTATTAGTCTATCAATCAACTCATATAATTTTAATACATCAAAAGTATGTATCAATCAATAATAGCGAATTATAGTCGCCTTTATCACGATAAAGAGTGAAGTAGCCAAAGAAGGACTCTACGTCACTTTCATTCGTCTTTGTATTTTAATAACTATAGTTGTTATATGTTAATTATTAGTACGCTATGCTCCTTTTTAAATTTATAATATAATTTATACACTGTGTCTAGGTATGCGTCATAAATTATTGACAAATGAATTTGTTCAATACTAAACGACTCTTAGGTGTAAAGTCAATCCGCTAAATTCGTACCTTACGTAATATATTTTTCAAGTATGCGGTAATCAACCCGAGCTTACAAACATTCCCGGTATTTTTTTAAATATAGTGAAATGAATACAAGATGTCTCTGATATCGAGCTAATTAAAATCAACCGATTTCATAAAATATACATTTTCCAAAACTATTTTATTAATTAAATATATAATATAACAAATATAATATAACAAAGTTGCCACAAGTTATTCGTCTTCGAGATCTCCCCACAATCCCAGTAGCGATGGTGTCAGTCCGTTTGAATCTACATCCGCGTATATTGGAATGTTGGGATGCAACTCCTCAAACAAACTTTTATATACCCTTAGCAAAAGACAATTTTATAGATTAATCGAATCACATTGAAAACAGTAAATTGAATGTTTTTTTTTTTCAAGTTTTTTGTTTCATATTACATTGTAGGTAATATGTAGATTATTATCGAAAAGTATCCAAGGTAATGAATGGACGCACAGTTTAATGATGAATAATAATGATCTTAATCATACATTGTATTGAAGAATGTACTAAACGATTTTAAGAGTTTGTCTCAAAAGAGGTATTACAGACACTTGTCAGATTTAAGGGAGTGAATATTCGTTACAGAGCATTCGAGATCTTTTTAAAGTAACTCCTGGTGACCACAGTGACCACATACCATTATCCATTAACGGCCTTATAGGGGGGTTGCGTTCTTACAGTTAAAAATTACAATAGATATGAGATTTTACATGTTGATCGCTTAGTTCAATTGGAAGCGTAGTCCAGTCCGTCAATTACTAGCATAGACATAAATAGTACATTAATATAAAGTGCTACGTCGTGCTTGCGTGCAAACGTGCGTGCATGTTGTTATATTGTGTAGGAGGGTTTTGTATCCATAAAATCAATAAATATAGTTCAGTAAAATTGCTTTCAAAAGCAGTACATCTAATTAAATGACTTGTTTGTTGTTGTTCAATTACAATAGCCGTCGGCTTTACTAGAATTACGCTTTAATTAGCCGTAAGCGATAGTTCCCAAATCTATTTCATTATTTACTAGTAACCGACCTCGCTTGACTTCGGAAAACCTTCGGAATTGCTTTCATATTCCTCTAACAAAATCGTTGTTTTTATATATGTTTTGTTTATAAACTATATACCAGTGAGAACTGCATCTGAATTACTGTTTTCTTCAAAACATTTCAAACATCGAAGTACTGACATCGAAGAGTCACAGTTTATATATATAGAAGATTTCATTAGTTAGGAAAGTATCCCTAAGATCCGGTTTCCACCAAAGAGAAATGCAGCGGAGACGTGCGCAAACAAGCGGTGCAGTGACGTAGCACACGTGCTGTTTTCACCAATGTAGAGTGAAGTAGTGAATTGACAAGATGGGAGTAGTTTTGTGCATCTTATAATTATACTCTTTGCCGAATGAAGCTAGGAGCAGAGATGTGGAATTAACGATATCTGATTAGTTGTTATCAAAACATATCCGTTCCGCTTTAGTCTCCGTTCGCTTTAGTGGAAACCGACTCAATGTACCGTCTTTTGTAGCCTATGGTACTAACCACATACCGTTTGTTTTTTCTATTAAGTTACCTTTCACTATTTATTTATTAATCGTAATGGAACCTTGGAGACAATGTTTTTTTTTATAGTTCTAAGGTTTTTGAGTTAATTATTTGTGCATCTAGATATGCATGATAGAGACTTGAGGAAACATTTACAAATTGCATTGCATGTATTTTACTTAGTACTTAGATGTTAGTGGACCAAAACCATGAAAACCATGATTACGAAATATTAGTAGACATTGTTGATGTGTACTCACAATCGATAATATTTTTTTATATTCGTTACAGAACGTTTTCATTCTAAATCTATGTGTTTCAACACTCACTTGTTGCAGAATGTTACTCTTTGTTAAATTTGTTGATGACTGTATGGACATTCAACAAAATGGCAACAAGCGGTCACAACTGAAATAAAATGTTATCGGGTAACGTGTTGCATAATACCGTTCAATAAATAGTAACTGCAGTGTGGATGCACCATTAGAATAAAAGCTAGCATCGCGATATAGAATTTGGGTTTATAAAGTTGTTGTTTAGTCAAATGTATAAGCGATATACTTAATACCAGGGTCTTTGTGATATACTGAATATTGATACTCTTAAAGACTTATACGGAACGCCTCACTTGCAAAAGTTTCGCTTGTCAACATCGCTCAAACCGAAACAAAGTTGTCTGAAAACCTTTCATCATGGTAGCGTATAAGGTGTGGTTGGTTTCCCATTTCAATTCCATTTTTGATAAACTGTTCTAAATTAATAATGTACGCATGAGACGATTATTGTGCTAAAATAATCAATGTATATTTTTTTATACAGATCGTTTTTTAATGTTCTTTTTTCTAGTTAGTAGTAAGTTTAGTTTCTTATTTCTAATTAGACGTTGAAAAATACTGTTTTGAAAACTGTCTACTAGATTATACTTTTCTGGCTACTATTTTCTACTCACAGAGGCGTCACCATTGCACTACTGGCGAAGCGCGACTTGTTAACTTGCTCGCCAAATCTGTTATCGAAAATCGATGTGCATAATAAAACTAATGGGGCTATTTATTACCGCGATAGAGCTCATAATAATATTTAATGATGTTTTGTTTGCTTCTTTATTTTGTTTCTGCGAATCTTAGAAATAGCTTAGCCAATTTGCATTTTTCATAATGTTTTTATGCAAACATCAAATTGTCTAAGCAGCGTAGTTCGAATTTGACCATTAGAATAATTTCACGTTATACAACACTGTTTATTTGATAACATACATTAATAATATTAATGTTTACTGTATCATGTATAGTACAAACTCAAGTACCTAAGCAACTAAATATTTATAAAATAAATTTCTCGACAAGATTAATTTAGTATAAAGAACTCGGAAAAATTGGCCTACACTGTTGTTCAAAACTTGTTGGCGCCAATTAATCATAGAAAATGTTATCCTGCGGTAATAGTTCCCAATGGAATTTTAGCAAATGCTTCTAATGTTGGGTTGTTGTCACTCCGTCCAAGTGCTCTATAACAAGTCTCTGGAGTATATCCCATTCACAGAGGATGGGGTTAAGGTCTGGTGATTGTACAGGCCGGGGTAATACCTGGATGTTTTCCAGTGCCGAATACTCACCGGTATGCAAAGCTGTATGCGGATGCACATTGTCAAGCATTAACGTGTAATTGGAACCGAGGGTTTGAGCAAATGTAATTTTCGGCGTTCATGTTTCCATTTACAAAATCGAGCTCAATTCGTCTGTTCTTCTTGTGAAGCCTTATCCACGCGTATTATAAATGTTGAGCCGCTTTTATGAACTTTGGGACCTGAAGAGGTTATCTAATATAATTATGTATTTATTTGAATACAAATTAGAATTCGAGGATATAAAAGGTAATAAATAAATTAAACATTTATTGATATTTACGACTGATTAGAAATTAAAGATTTCGTCGAAAGATTGGGAGCAAATTGTTTACATTTTAGTATAACTAATTGGCCACGATTCATCAGTTTATAACAACATATTGAAATTAATAGCATCAAAAACTTTTAATATATTGATATATACGTAACTTGATTAAACTCCATATTAAAAATGTATATCATTGCGATGGATTACGTTTAAAAAATCTTCAGAATATATAATAATAGAAGTACGGTAATTGAAACAAAAATAAAGTTTTAAGACAACGAGTAAAATTTTTGTCATCTAACCACATTTTGTCCATATGTTACCTTTACGTCATGTCCAGTAACGTCACGTGATATAAACGGATTTTTTTAAATAGAATACAATTTTAAAATTCGTAAATCACCATCGCGGTAATAGTCGGTTATTGGTTTTAGGAAAGGAATTATAAAATTAATAATATGAGTATCTACAATAACTATCAAGTGATAAAAATATATCTTGCATTGATTTTTGATTAGCGCGTCATGATTATGTAATTCAAAGTTAAATTTCCTCTGTTTACATTTTTACGTAAATACTTCAAAATAACGAAATAATAATGTTAATTAATGGAAATCACATCTACATACCAAAAATAATGTAAATTAACAAATGATTCATCGTTATAATCATAATAAACCTGTTTATTCATACTTAATGTAAATTAATGTATTGAATTCGCTCGCTCGCCAACATGAATAACAATTATTATTATTTAGAATTTTAGAGTACGTCTACAAAATTTATGAGTACAAGACATGGCTCTAATTACTTATTAGATACACGCTTAGAATTAATACAGTAGGTGTGTCTGTGAATAGTCCTGGTTTGATAAAACCCAGAGACAGAAGGCTAGAAGTGTTGCGACTGCGCGGATCGAGAGCGTGGCGCGTAGCTCGTAGAACTGCCTACACCAGTCGCCGACCTACGCCGTAGAGAGCGCTACGTTCTGCTACGACAGTCAAATCGCGACTCGTAATGTTAACATACGCGTGATCGCATGTATATCGATACTAAATAGTGACATAAAAAGTGATTAATAATAACAATAAAAAGTGAACTTTGTTATGTAATTACATGATTATGTATTCACAAATTCCTGCAGTTTATATCATAGAAATTTTAGACCTGAGGGAGTTAAACTTTCGGTACGTTTCATAATGTTTCTTGCAAAGTTTCTGTGTTGTTTTTGTAATGAATGCAACATTAAGGTTGATTACGGTGTATGTTTTAAGTTCCTTTTGTATAGTAGCTAGATGTGCAGCGCTTTTTATTTCTGTAATATTTTTATTGACACAAAGATAAATTGTAATAATGACATATTTATTTTATGGATCAGAGAGCTAATAATATATATAGAGGTCCCTGCTTTCTTTCGGTCGGCAACTCGTTGGTGACGTCTTTCATTTTGCTGGTGTCCATGGGCAACGATGACCACTAAATTATGTGGAAATTCGTCTACTAGTCGACTAGCTACTTAGGAAAATGATCGAGCCCAATGATCACAAATATTACATATAATATTATATAACATAAATAATATATGTGCATAAGTTAATTTATTAATGACTATATACTCAAAATATTTTTATTTTAACTTTGCTTTTATCTATATGCGAGTATTCAGCGCCTCAATACTTCGTTAAAAATGTATTGTATGCATCACTCAAAACTAGAATGGTACTTTTGCTTATTAATACCTCTCTATAGAGTGAAAATGTATAGAGAATTTCCGTTACTTTTATTATAATTACTTTTGTACAAACGTAATCATTAAATTAACAAAAAAGTATTTTTAGTACAAAGTCCTATCACATAACGTTCGTAGTGAGTTGTTAAATAAATCCTCTTATAATGTATTACCTACTACTGTTTAAGGAACTTGTGGGCAGATTAAAGCTTCTAAATACATTTATTTTGGCTATGATTAATATAATCTATAATCTACCAGTTAATCTAATTATCACTTAGTGAATTTGTAATTTATTTCTTAATTGATTTATTACGGTAATGGAAAGGTTACGATCGAGAGTAATTTTAAACACAAGCAGTTGATTCGTGTTTTATAAGCACTATTCTATTGTCCTTTTTCTACGATTGAATCTTGTGCTCGTTTTTAGTTGGACATATCACTAATCGGAATATACATATATCTCTACTGACAAAAGTATCATAGTTCTTAGCAAGTTATTGAAGAGGCCAAAATAGCGTTACTCAAAAATATATGCTATAATGTTTTTTACATGCAGTTTCATAATTCCTAGAAAAATATTTTTCGTGATCATGCTAACAAAGTATTTGGATCTTATATTGAAAAACGTGTAAAGAATTGTATTACTTTGTACATTAAAGTGAAGTGGCGATTGCGGTAAGCTAACTTTAAAAGTGGTCCCGTACTCGCAGAATTGGGACAAAACTTTCAATCTACTTCTTTCGATCTGAGTAGACTTTTCTATTCCGAACTTTTATCCCAGTGTCGAAATAGCTTTATCGCTGAAATCAAGGAAACATGTGCACAATAAGAATAGTTCAGTAGGGCAAAAATAAAAAAAATGCTATTCAAATTTATTTATTCAATATTAAAATCAGTGTAGTTCCTGAAAATGAAATCCTTCAAGAAATTTCGAATTTTAAGGTTTATAATAATTTAAAACAATTTAATTTTTACGCAATTTCTTCAATTCTATGGTAAAACACATTTTCAAAAATGGCGGTAAAATAAAAAAAAATATGCGCATATGTGTACAAATAATAGCTATACGGCTAAATGATTTCGAATTTGAATTATTTTCCATCATCGTGATCATACCATAGCATGTTATAAATTTGTATTGTACAGATATTCCACAGTTCTAGTCTCGTGTAACTAAATTAGACAAAATTAAAAGTATATTTCTTTGATATTACCTTTAAATAATGTGAAACAAGAGCATTATCCACGTTAGATGGCTAACTGTTGAAGCTTCAACTACTCTGAAAGCTGTGTTGGCAATCTTCGTTCATTATGTCGTGTCGTAACGGCTATCAAGGAGGGCTCAATTCCGTGTAGAGAGACAGAGACGGAGTGTTTGAACTTTAAAATCAAGTTAGCAGAAACTGGATAAATCTCGTACCTCGCATAAATATTAGATATTCGCACTCATGCACTACATATATTCTAAACTAAATTCATAGTACTTATAACTGCACACATTTTGAAAAAAGTTTATTTGGCTGGTTTAGCCGTGAGTACGATCTATGCCACTAGGTCAGTCATTGGCGTACTAAACGTATACATGTAATTGTTGGTAGTGTCCATGTCGGCGAAGATAAAGATCTCGATTCTCGGTTACCAGTTAGAGTCATTTAGGTGTTTCCAGTCGTGGATGTTTGTTATGTTCATTTTACCCGCGATACTAAGCGTTAAAGCGCGATAGTGCAGGGGTATGTGAGAGTTTTATTTAATTATTATACTTACAATAACATATCTTCTACATACAATTAAAAATATTATCTTTTTATTATAGAGAGATTTAAATAAGCATCTTTATATATCTGCCAATAGGAATGTTATACTTTTTTTCTTGGCAATATAGTGTATGTCTTTGTTTAGTATTACTTATAACTATCTGCACTCAAAAACTCATATTATAACGACGCTCCGTGTAAGAAGGACAAAGAAACGAACACATACATTTTCTCATTTGTAATATTAAGTATAGTATGGATTATTGTAGTATAATATACTATTAGGGTGACATGAGACGCGTAGTCCAATTTAGAGGGACTCTTCATTATCCCTTACATGAAGATATTGCATTTTGTTTAAATGATTAGTCTACATACCTACTATATGTATGTGGAACACACTTGTGAGTACTTCGAAAATATCACAAAGTATTACAGAACTTCTTAAAATAATGTAACAATATTAAAAACTCGTTATTTATAGCTACAGTCAAATTCAAATGAAAGATCCGTCTATTCGAAACATTATTCTGAAAACAAAACATCAAACAAAACAGAATATTATAACGAACGAAACCCTTTCATAAAAAAAAATAATATTCATTTCAAAGAATATATTATCATGTCATGATTGCTCTTGGGGGTTTACATATTTGAATATCTATTTACTTGTGTATCCAAGTAATTGCGATTTATTAATTCATATTAACAAGGTTCATAAGTAATAAATGTTATAGAGGTAATAAACTTGAAGCAATTTCTTGTGTTGTTTGAACAACTTATACGACGTAAGAGTTTTGTCTTGCGATTGTAGCCTATTATTTCCCAAGTACCTCTCGTAGCATCTGGGATGTTTCAAACCGGGACTTGATCTATTCGTGGCAAACTTTGCCTACATCTGCTACCTACTGTTCTTGTTTAAATGGCAATTAATTAATCAGTAATTTAGATATTTGAATAGCTGATTTTACTTAAGTTATGTTTACGCGCAACTTCACGAGTTTTGCTTAATATTATGGTAACTTTCTGTTTGTGTTTGGAAATTATAATTAAATGATAAATTGAACTATTATTTAATATAGTTATTGACTGAAATCATTTATTTTTACACAATTATTATGATGTATGTTTTTCTTAAAAATAAATACATGAAGTTGACAGAGAAAATAAAAAATAAGTATTATTTGTATATATATACGCACTTGTATATATACATATAATATTGAAGAGAAAATAAGATATTTTTAATTCTTTTCATAGGAGTCATGGTCAAGGAGTTGTAAATAGAGGCTGAAAGGTCACAGAACCAAAAAAAAAACAAAAAAGTGCTGAGAGACATGGCTCGTGACAGTGACTTATGCGCTGTCCGCCCTCCCGCCTCCTTGCAATTATTGTAGCTCATTCCAATTTTATATTTGACTATTCCTTTATGGACCCATTGTGTACTATGTACTTTTAAGAAGTATTTGTGAAAACGGACTTTTAATTGAGTTTTATTTCATATGCTGATGTTTAGGTTAATGAACTACTTATTATTATACAGGGTGTTGTTTAGATAATAGATAATTATATGGATATAGATATATCAAATAAATCTATTTAACATCTCTAATGATAATTATTATGTAGATAAGATTTTTTAATTACTTTTGTCGGTCTGTTATAACGCGGGAACTGTTAAAATGATTTTGTAACTAATATCGAGGATTCTTTACTGAAGCCGCAGTGCGATGTTTGCGAGGTAACACATAACTATAAAAAAATCTATTTTTTTTTTACATAATATAAGTTAGTGCTTGCCTACTATCCCATCACTATAATTGCAATATTTGTGAAAAATTGGATTTTTTTAAAATTATTATAAATACAAGAGACCTGTCCTGTAATTGTATTATAAATAAATTTGTCACGAACAATTTTACATTGGCAATATTTTATGTTTTATTACTTTAAAAAAATAATTTAGGTAGAACTTCGCTTTCTTAGTGTCAAATTATCTATACCAAATTTCATACCTCTGGATAAGATTCTTAATAAGCAATACCAAAATTTACCCTCCGCGTTTTAACAAACAGTTGAAAAAAAAATATATATGCAATTGTAAACATGGTATTTACCAACTAACACATACACACAGATAAGACTTCACAACCTGAACTATTTATCTGTAATATAATTATATTCTCCCGTACAGAATCGAACCCCTTGATCGGCAAGTTAATAACTCTGTTATTACCAATTAGTTTGTTTCGATAAATAACAGGATCAAGGTTTCGATTTCCGGTTGGGGCAGATATTGATGTAACAGATAAAATGTTCGTTTTGATTGAACTCATAGATACAG
>DWPA01003476.1:0-14025 GCA_018251375.1 Calpodes ethlius
ACATTACCTTACCTTACCTTAAATGTACTTACGAACAAATTTCCTAATACATTGGTTTTAACAACATGCAACACTATTTCAATTATACGTATGTATAATACAAACGTGATCACTTAAAAATTGAATAGACACGCATAGCTAACTTTAAATAAACATGTCCTCTAAGCCATATGGGAAATAAATTCCATTTCATCGGGGAGCTGACAAAGTACAACTTCTATTAGACTCGCTGTAATCCAGTACAACGCAACTACATCCTATTCTAGTGGAATTGTGCACCGAATCCTGTTCGCAGATGGCAAATGTAGTCCCCAAGGCCTGAAGCTATTACAATAATGGAAGTCTTTCTCATTACAAATAGTAACCCATGTTTGACTATTACTCTACTACTATACCTCTAAAAAAGTAGATAATTGAAAACAATTTATAATTTTAAACTTCAAAAACATGCTAAATAATATCAAATCTCAACTTCGTAGTGTAAGAGGAATTAGTTATAATTCAGCTTGCACGATTTGCGGTAAATAAATATAGTGACAGAGTTCAATGAATCGTTTTAAATATATGATGTTTTATTTAAATTGAACTCTCTTTATGTTTATTTAGACATTTTAATTGGGTTTCGCATATTTATTCTCAATAGAATATCCACAATTTTATAGGAATTACATTTTTATCCACATGTGATTTTATTCAAACTTATTAGGCCTCGTAGGGACAATTTTCAAATATTGTTGTGTGTTAAACAACTTTGTTATATAAAAGAAAGAGTTTTGGGAAGAAAATATTGTACCTTGTAATATATTTCGCATTTTATTATCATGAAAAATGAAGATATGACGTTACTTCATTGCAGTAAACTAACAAAGTATATAAGTCTTAAGTCATTTCAATAAGAAGTAGTAATATCTCCAAATATACAATAACAAGATTCCTTTATCCTAATAAAACCCAGAGCTAAGGTAGGTAGGTAGGTTTCCATTACGTTAGGTTAGGTGTGTAATGATATAATTTAGGCTTATTCTATATCTGGGGAAGCTAAACTCAGTTCTGACACTGAATAAATATTCATTGTTTTACTGTAGCGAAAATACGTTGCCACAAAATGATGCAGACCACATTTCATGTAAAACAAATGACATAGCCATTTTACAGCGTTGAACAAAATTTAATTTAACGTTAAACATATAACAGCGTGTATAAATCACATTATAGTACAGTATACTATGAATAATATACAGGTTTTTTGGACGCAAAAAATACACTCTTGAATGTAGAGACATTTGAACATGACGCCCAAGAGCCGTATTAATTTACGGACTAAAAAGCTTTTCAAATATCAACCATTTTCCCAAGAGAGGAAAAAATGTGTTATACCGCGACAGTTCTGCGGTGTGTGAATAAAGATGAGACATTCAGTGTGCTGTCCATTGAGTTTCTTTCATTGCAATTCAAAAGTTAATGTGTACCACTAATAGTCAGCCCTTGGGATCTCTACGTCTCCAGATTAAGAAATAGAATTGTGTATTTAAAAAAAATATTTTAATGTTGATGCATGTCGAATTAGGGGTGTGCTAAATACTGTAACTAAGATTTCGGCTTGTAAGTGTTCCATTATGTTATAAAAGAACAAGTACACAAATTAAAAAAAAAAGTTAACTCCGAAATTATTCTCTCCTAATTTTCAGTTTGAATAAACATAATGTTTTAAACAAAAAGAATAGGACAAGATTGTCTATTTAAATTGTCATAGAAGAATTTAATTTAGTTTTAATGTCCACTCTATTTACTAATTTTTAACTTCCTTGAAATAATATATACAATTTCAATTTTATTTCTAGTCGTCATTAACATTTAAAGTTATATTTTTCAGGCATTTTAATTATTATTGTGTTACCCATACGTGTAGAATATCTTCCTTTTCTAAATATTTGAATTATATAAATACTCGCTTTTCTATAAAGTTCTTATATACTAAACCACAAACAAAGTTTTATCTTTACCTGTTTATCCGTTAAAGCTCGCTAAGTTTTCCTTTGTTTCTTGTTTTCATTAAATATGAAGACTACCCGCTTTTATAAAACTTACTTGTAATCAAAAAATATATTATTTTACTGGCTTTTAAACTTTTACCACAGAATACCATCAAATCTGTTATCAGCTGAAATTTTCATTACAGTAAAAAATACCAAATGTTTATTTATTTATTGACTCGCGGATGCAAAATGATTTTATTTTTTACGAAAAAACAAACGTTGAAAAGCCTACACGGAATATTCAAGTCCAAAAAAATCATAACATTCCACGAGTGTCCGTGTACAGAATTAATCGTCTTTTTTCACACAAGTTTTTTTAGCACAGCTTGTAGTAAAAAGTACTGCAGTATACCCATATGTATTTATAAATGACGAGTTCGCCTGAAAATAACCGAACAGTTCCGTATAGATTAGAACATCATTCTATAACACTGATGTTTACTTATATAAGGTGCGGTGAGTAGTGTTTCTTTCTCTTCCATTTCTTCCCAATGTGGAAGCACCTTTCAGAAATCATTGTAGAATGAAAGAAGTAGATCAGTAAGTATATCAATGACGTTAATTAAGTGATTATGAAAACGGCCGAAAATTAAGTTGACGGGTACCTGAATGAGTGATCAACGCTCTCTATACGAAACAAGAAGTCGAACACCTCGTGCAAATAAATAATTAAATCTTCTTTTACTATATCATCACTTATCAATCTACATCATCATCACCGCCTTCGTAGTATTCCCACTGGCCAAAGATTGATTGGCAGATAATTTTTTTATCATTAAGACTGATTGAGTTCTTATACATTATGTGAGGTCATAAAGGTTTAAATATAATTATATAATGTAAAAAAACAATAAACAGAAATATGTGACTTTCAGATGCATCTTTTGATAAATGAAAATCGGATAGATATCATAGATTACGTGAAGTAAGGTTTTGTTGAAAGTCATCGCTCTTTTTTATTTTGTATATATACGCAACATCAAGAGAATAAAAAAAAACAATTTGTATTAGCTTGTGTATCGCATTGAGGTTATTATAGTAACTTATAAGGTTATTAAATAAAAGAGAAAAAAAAATATGAGTGAACATCACAAAAGTACTCCTTATAGGTTATAAGTTATTTTGCATATTATGCACTATAACGGTACGTTGTTACAGATACTAGGATTCCCATTTAAATTTGTCTCCAAACAGGATTCTCAAGAGAAACGAAAGCCGGCGGAAGCATTCAACAACGAGTTTAAAGCCAACCCCTTAGTAAAGTACCTTCACCGCGACGTCAGAACAACTGAAACATCCTGAAAAGTATCTTTCTTGAAAGCCATTTTACAAAACAAGAATGTATCAACTTTGAATACACCCACGTGTACACGTTTAGACAATTTTTGACGATATTAAAAACTGCAATTAAAGATAAACAAAACCACTCAAGAATAAAAAAAAATACAAAGTATGAGCTTGTTATCGTAAGAAACGTTAATAAGGTTGAACTCTGGAATTGCTATTTACCATAGAAGTTTTGGAATGAAGTTTCTCAGCGCAAGTCTCATAGCGCTAAATAAAGTAGAGCCCGAAAAAATATAAAATGATCTCAACAGTTTCGCGTTGACGTAATTATTAATGAAACTACTAGAACATTACCTACGTGATGTTAATGTCTATATTCTTCACATTGTAAGAGGAGACTCGAGCCGAATATTTTCAGTTATATATTTAGTTAGTACACAATTATTAGTAACGAGCGAAGCACATAAGGTAATCATATCAAAAAGGTAACTTTACTATAAGAGTATTTATACTCTTACGGCTTATGCCGGCAAACTCAAAAAAAACATTTGCACGATGGTAGATGACCACCTGGATTCAGAAGCTCAGAAAAAATCTGAGTGCCGCAAATTAGGGGAGGCCTATGTTCAGCAACGGACCTTCAAAGGATGATAGATAGATCGATTGTACTAGTCTACCAGTGCATTGCGTCCAGAACTTATGCACTATATTCGCTTCCATCCAAAAGACATAAAGACTTCAAAGAATTATGAAAACTATCCACGAAAGTAAAAGAATTGTACCAGCATATATGAGTTCTGTCGGGATAAAATGTAAAAAACAAAATCCAGTCGACTTTCAACTTGAGGCACCGTAATCGAATAATAAATAAAATAAATTAAACGCAAAAGATTGTAAGACGCAAAATAAAGGTTAAATGTTGACGACTACTAGCAATAATTAGTTTTAATCATACGTATGACCACATATTGTGGTTTCAAGGTTTACCATGCTTTAATTTATTGATGAAAGTACACATTATAGCATAGTAGACCGCGAAATATTTTTTATCAACATGACAGAAATAAATGTACGTGCTGTACATCTGATATTAAGTGATAGTTTGATCGGGCGCAGATAAATTTAAAGTCCGATTGTTTGAATTGAAGATGGACTTCTGACATTGCAGCCACAACAAGTATATATGTTGAAATTTAGGATCATTTAATATCAGTACCAGATAAAATATTATTTATGTTAAAATTAAATTAAATAACTAATTTATATGTGTCCCTTCGTATAATTGACAACAATTTACTATTTAAGTAACTTAGATTAAATATTGACCAAAACATAATATTGTTTATTTAAACACAAGCCCATAATGTATCATAAGTAGCTGTAAGTTATTTGAAAATTAAACAAGTATGTATGTCGCCATTTCACAAAACAAATCCTATTTCAAAGTTGAAGTTGTAGAATTGCCCTTGCGTTATAATTAACCAGAGGCCGGGGACAGCATCCATGAATAACTAACGACTGTGTTGCCGTAAACTCGAATGTTGACAACCACTGACTGTTTAAAAATGGTGCGTTCTTTCTGAATTATTATGTCATTATTTATATCCATTGGTATACATTAATTTTAAAAGAATCCAAACTAAACGTGAGTAGTGATTTAAGTGAAAATAATACAAGTGCAAAAGTGAGATTGAAGATAACATACCTACTATAATTAGGGTCTATGATATTACAGGATGTACAAGATTACGACAAACTATTGATATAATATAATTTAATTTAAATAACAATTAATATATAATTATATTATGTATTGATTTTATTTATATACATTTATATTGTCCTTGACATTATTTTCATTTTTGCCATCATTTTCATCATTAATTTATATTTTATTTCATTCATTACGTGAATATGTATATGCGTTCATGCACACAGGCCACTACGTGTGCACCAGTCTTATTAACAGAGCAATACATGATATACATATATACACTAATAGACGTACAATTAACATACGCCGTAACTTGAACCCGTAACTTTTTCCACCACCGAAAATTAGCTCCACGCTGCTAAAGAAGTTTTTACTTCAACAAGTTCTTTACTTGCAAATCCGACCCCGCATGCAAAACAAATGTTACGTCTAGCAAAAATTACTGCCAGCAGACGGGCTGGCAATATTGTTAGGTGGTATATATGGCTCACCCGTTAAGGTACTATCGTTTCACCTATTTCTGCCGTATAACAAATTTGCCTCATAGCAAATGTGTTCCGGTTTAAATAATGCTCTAGGTAACGTTTAAACAAGAGGTGATCATCCGTTTTTAGGGGTAGTAACGCATCTGTCACCAACTTTGAGTGAGACAAATGAATAATGATTACTAACTGGACGATGCATATTACTTAATAACAAAACTGGCTGCATGAACAGTCTTAACTTCAACAGTTCTCTTTCTAACGAATAGCAACAAACTGATATACTTATTAACACTAACAGGACTCACTAACTAACCACAGTTACTGCCACAGTGCTATTCGAAGAATCACAAGTATCAATGGGCAGTGGATCATTTCAATACAAGCAATGAGCTTGTCCAGATCACATGAGAAATAATATATGTAATTTTTGAAGATGTTCTGTAAAACATACGTAAAACTTAGCACTAAGCTTTTAAGAATTTTTGGTATACCTTTAGCACCTAATATGAGTACGTCGGTTTGAACTATCGGATATATATACCTTCAAAATTTATACCTACTAGCACTACTTAATTCTATAATTATATTTTATCCCCTAGAAAATAAATAAGATCTGACGGCTCTCAGATCTTGTACTATAAATAGAAGTCTGTGGGAAGTTTCTACGGATACTTCGGGATTCTGGAGCGCTTCATTCAGTTATCAAGAAACCATATAAAATATCATCTAGATAAAATAAGTATAATAATAAATTCGCGATGAATACTCACCGTTATTCCAATATCTAGGTCAGGCTATTTCCGCATAGCTCTTGTTCGTCGGTGACGAAATACTTTCGATAATATAGATGTTCTGTCTCATCTATACTAATATTATAAATGCGAAAGTTTGTTTGTTTGTCCATATGGTACGAATTTGGTGTGGAGATATTTGGGAAGATGGAGAGTACTGTAGACTACTTTTCGCCACGAAAAAACATTTCAATTCTGTGAGAAGATCGATTACAATGTATTTTTCGGCAATATGAGTGTTTAAATTATTGTTTACAAAACATTGCCTAGCATCCAATACAATCTTTTTATTGCTGTGTATTTTGAACACGCGAGCGAAACCTTGAACAACAACTAGTATTATGTATTATTATTATATCTATATGTTAATTTGTGAACGGAAAATCTTTGTATCTCTTCTTTAAAAATATTACATGTACCTAGGAGTCTTGAGATTTGATATATATAAATATTAGAAAAATAAGAAGTGTAGAAAACAGATTTTTAGATATACATGTTACAAGATACGTATTACATGTAAAATGATTATACAAAATATATTATTAAAAATAACAACGTAAAATTTACCTTTGACTCATACAATTACGGTTGAAATTCGACTGCATAACGATTCTCTAGTTATAATTATTTACTGATGCGCCTCTGAAACAATCTAGGAGAAGATTAAAGAATGTAATATTTATTTTAATTTTTACAATAGTAGTTCGTACGTAAAGTAACATAAATTAGACGCCTATGGCGAAATAATAAGTTTCCTTTTTATATAGAAGTACTGGCTCATATGCTGAAGTGCGGATTATAAACGTTAGCTGCCAACACAAGTATTTAAAGTAATTACGCCGCGGAAAAATATCCGTAGATTATCTGACTCGTAATCCTAACAAATAGCATGTAAACTAAACGTACCACAAAGGAGTATGGGCGTGCTCAAGAAGTTTCGTTTCAATACTTCCAACTAACAACATCCTGATATTTTTGGATAAGAAGCAAAAATCGAAGCGTTACTAGGGAGGGTAGAATACACTTACGTATATCTTAATACCGAGGAATGATGAAATGTATCTGTGTATAGCAAATACACGTTTTTATAAAACCTCATTACTAAAAGACAAATAAGCTCGAAAACAAATAAGACGGTGAACAAAAGATGTCTGACGCTTTTCAAGCTCTTCATCCGGTGTAAGCTCAGGATTTGTTCGACGGAGATGTAAGCTTTTACGAAGTAGTTGTTACTGTAACTTTTTTACACGGCCTAACATTGAATTCCAGTTTATTATAAGAAGTCACCGAATGCGTATTAAGTCTACTCTACTCTAGGTGTTGCCAAATCAAAAAAACAAATTCCGATTTCAATTTCGTTTCACGATTGTCCACATATTAATCTATTTTAAAATTCATTACATGTTATCCTTGGTTTAATTAAATATAGTTAAATTAAAAGTACACGATTTTAACTTAACTCAACAAGGACCAGGCTAACCCGATCCATTCAGCTCAATCGAAATATCGGCATACTAAATCTATCTTCAGTGTAGCCGAATCGTTTTAAGATGTTACTAGTAGTTTCTGTAAAGAGATCAATAATAGGGCTAGGAATTCCCTGTTCATTTACATTCAATTAAACATACCCTTTGTTAAAACAATGGTTTAATGACAGGCATATTAAATGTCAATGTATTTTGGTGCAAGACGAAGCAAATAAGACTTCTTTATCCCAAAGGGGACAAATTATATTTTTTTTTGTATGGGGGGGGGGAAGAAAACGAAAAATAAATTAGTACTTTTTTGGGAAATAACAAACTGAAAAATGTAATTGCTGATATAACTCAACTGCAATTTATTTGGTCCTAGAATCATTTATGTCCAACTTTTACCAATTCAATTAATCGGAAAGTATTGAAATTTGATTCAAGAACACACATAATGAATTAATGTTTTAGAAGTGAGAACATGATGTATGTATCTGCATTGTATATTAAAAAAATAAAATTTTGAATTTTAAATACAAAAATGAAGTGAATAAAAATTTTATTCCACTATATTTCGTTGCCATTTAAAAATAATCACGGCATTAGTATGAACTTTTTATAGTTTAGTACAAGAGTCAATTGTGGTTATGTAATATTTACCTTACATAGCTAAAAACATGTAATAAACTTAAAATTACGTAATATTCATGAAAAATATCACATACACAATACCTACTCATATTTTACGAAAACTATGACATAAGAATTCCATTTTCATTTTCACACAAACCTATTTAGGATTTACTCGCGGCCGTCTATCTAGCGGTAAGTATCTGCTCGTAAATTTGGCACGGTTCTTAGTTAATAAATTTGTTTGTTACTCAACCCAGCCACCCTCGAGTTTCTGCCGCAATGACGAAGGATGCCCTAATAGTCGATAAATATTATATAGCTGTACTTGTCTCAATACGTCTTATTATTGATGCGAAAGAATACGCAATCAATATAATCTCTCAACTTTAAGGAGCTGAATGTAGATGTTTTTTATATAAATAGGCTTTTGAACGATTTTCGAGGATACTTTTATAGATTTAGGTATAATTTAATATTTTTTTTTGTCTATACGTGCGTTTATCTGTCGGTAGTATTGCGCTGAAGCCTTTAGTACTAAAAGCTGTAACATGGCATGGGTAAGCACATTTACAGCAATGACTGATGATGAATTCTTTAAAAAAAAATTCAGGGCACTTCCAATACATGTGAAGTGAGGATATTTTTTTTCTCGTCTACCCCCTAGTGTGGGATGAACTGAATAGGTCTATCAAATTTATTTCGAACAAGCTGTGCCTGCGACTTCGTCCGCAAATTAAATAATAAGTGTTTTTCTTTATTTTGTTTTTGAACAGACAGAAAGACAAAAATTGTAAAAAAATATATTTTGATGTATGTACCGCATGCGGTTATTTCAATATTACAAACAGACATTCTAATTTTATTTATACGAATAGATATGCAAAAACTATTTTTGAAATCAAGAATCTGTTTGCAAGATATTAAGATTAAGAGACTTTATTTCTAATTTTGCTTATAATCCAGTCCCCAGCCAGCTAAATCGCTGCTATTGGACAGGTGAAAACTTTCACTGAAGTACGTATGATTAAGTTTAAACGAAAACTATCACGGCCTGATTGGATTTGCAAGTTATCGGGTAATAATCGTTCAACATATACCCACAAAACCCTACCGTGAGCGTGACCCGTCATACATTTGTCCGGTTTTTTATATATTTACCTGTCTATCAATCCATTATATGCAGTATCACGCGGAAATCCCTCAGCAGATTACGGTGAAACTGATATATTTATAAGCTATAGATTAATGTTTCATATTTACGGTACTTTTTATCTGGGAAATGGATCTTTTCCCTCGAGATACGAAATAAAAGTTATTGACGATTTTTTATTAGAGAACAACATCTGAAGCGTGTTGAATGTTTATTTATATGAGATTGTAACATTGTTTGCAATTCACTTATTTAATACGTACACATCTCGGTATAAATTAACACTGATGCATTCTGGTTTTGTCAAAACAAATGTGTCGGTACCACAGTTGAACACAACTTTACCGTGGTAACAGTTACGAGACACATACTTTGTACAACTCGGTAATACTTTCGCCCAATTGACACGAAACATTCTGGCAGCTGAAAGCTTCGATTAGTGGCATTGTATGTTTAGGATAGAACGCTAGAACAATAAGCAACAAAATATATTATTTTGTGTTTATTACTTAGTAAATTAGTATTACTTTGCAACAATTCGCGATCGACTTTGCAAAGATGTTGTTGCGACTTTGTCAACTTAGCTACTTACTTTTCTAGAGTGGTTAGTAGCTAAGTTATTTGAGTAAGTTAAGTATTTGATAAAAATATTATTATTTAATATTCCTTGTAGGTACATTTTCTTATGTAAGAGAGTAGACGCCTTCATATCTTAACGATCATACAAGTTGATCGCATATTATTGCAAAGTAGACTTACTAATTGGATAACAACGGATTATCGCAATGTCATTACTTTGATACTAACTTATTAGTTAGTACTAAGTTACTAACTACTTCTATTTCCGATAAAAATATATTTACGATTTAGAAACGGTGACGACTTTTGATTTAATCGATTTTCCCATAAATCCATAGAACAATATCCCGTACCGTTTTGAAATAGCCTTTCTGTTGGTCAGTATTTTAACAGTGATATTTATGGAAACGGAAATATATCCGTATAACCATCTGAATAACGGTATCGGTGGTGGCGCAAATTATTTTTATATTCCTCCTAAACCTACGTTAACGTTAATGTCAATAACAATGCACGAATATGCCTTAATTAACGCGATAAACTTAACAAATTAAACGCGTAGCTATAGTAATGTACTTTCATAAAAATTTTACGGCTTAACGTCATATAAGGATTACGTGTAGTTGGTATAATGTGGGAAAATAATAATAACATTCTTTAGCGGTGGCAAAGTGTTAGTTGCCTAGAAGGTTTACACTTGCCTTTGATGTTGTACTACGAGTAAAAGCACGTGCACCTTAGCAAGGATTAGAAACTTGCACACGATAAATAGTCCTTTTTGAAAATTCAAGGTGCCTACACCGACTGCATTTCTCTATTTTCTAAGAAAATTTCACTTCCTCTGAGTACTACTTGCCTTTTTCTCTTTCCTCTTCGGCCTTCATAACCATAACATTTTGCTCCAGTTTATTTGAAGAACAAATTGCAGATAATTATAATATGAATTAAGTATACATATGTATATCTTGAAAATAACTGTCACCAACAGTCTCTATTGATTCACAACAAATGAACAGTTTTAAAAATAAATATCTTAGTTTTGTAGTAATGTTAAATTAATGTATTAGAATTAAATAATTTTAATATATGGCTATGTTTATATTTCATTTTGAGAATGCAAGATTTCGTTAAAAAACATTAAGGTTACTTTATTGTAACATTTTTTAAATAAATCTTATATCGCTATAGCTACATACTCGTTTAGACACCACTTGATAATAAAACGAGGTTAATTTAAACACACGCTTTTTTCTCGCGTTTCTTCTCGCGACTTTTTCGTAACTACATGTCTACTACCCTTACAATAGCGCTCAATTATTCTTGTTCATTTCTCCTGTAGATACATGCAAATTTTGCTGTGAAATGAGTTTCTTTTAGAGACTTTTCCGAGCGATATAACAAAAGTATTTTTAAAAGAACTAGACCAAGCGTTGTTACTGTATATAACTGTAAATAAATAGGGTGTTGACCAACTGTTGGCTTGAGTTCAACAATTCAGGAGAAACACATGAAAGCACGAAGGTTCCATAACTTAAGAACTAAACTTTATGATACAAAGACTAAATTCGACACCATAAAACTCAACTACTCTCGTCTACTGTTCAATGGCCGGGATCACGAGCAGAAGAGATTGGTTTAGATTCCAAAATCGAGCCATATACAACGCTGAATCATTCCGTTCTGTGATTACTGTGTTACCTATGTTACCAATATGTATCACTTCCTACTACGTTGGATCATTAGCAGTCTTCCACGCCGTCTTAATTGAAAATAGATACATTTCCTACAGCCATTGTTGTACGCTGGTACAATACGGTAATCCTACAACGTAGACAACGAGACATTTATAGATTATACCATTCCATTAGCGTAACACGGCCTCGGCCGTCGGTGCTTAGATTAGAAATGGACAACTAACATGTACCTCAATTCAAACGTATTATAGTGTTTATGTCAAAAGGCGACGAATGAGTTGATAGGCCTTTGAGTACTCTAGATAGTTGCTGACGTTTCGAGTCCCAAAAAGGAAGATTATGAGAGATTTAGATGACAATGAGACTTACCTATTCCTCGTTCTCAAACACTGAACAATAGAAAAAATTTACAATAATATTCCGATTGATCTAAGAATAGTATAGGATAGGATAGTAGTGACTAGGTAATACGCAGTTAGTGGATTTTGAATTTAACATGCAAGCCGAATTCAAATCCAGTAAATACGATTTCAAACCGCCAAACTTTCAATACTGTGGAGATATACGATATAGAATGCCTCAAACGGATTGCTAAGGTATTTTGAAATAAGTACCGGAACAAAAAGTCGATTTTAGAATATCGTTAAAAGTTGACCGTCAAGAGCCTTTTGAAACTCAACGACGTCGTCTTAAGCGAAGCGCTTAAATACATTTCAACCTTTCGAACTTTTATCTGCATAAATGTTGAAAATGTTTAAGGTTAAGTGAAGTGAGGTACATTTTTGAAGGATATTTCCAACAATCTTTGAGTTATGTGTTGAATTTTAGCGTAATAATATTTCGATCAGATTCGTTATCAAAAAATTGAGGAAAATGTATTATATAAATGTATATAAATACATACCAAAACGATTATCAGATCTACGCATTCGGTTTCAGGGACTGCAACGTGCACATATAGCACGAGTTTACCCACAAATACGAAAATTGGATAATTATCTGGCACATTAATGTCTGTCAAGGGATGAAATTCGAAATAGCCTCGAGCTTACATTATTATTGCTTAGAACTGCAATAGGCATAGGTAACGTGCAATGGTTACGTACATACAACAAACCTACAAATGGTACCATAGATGAAAATGTTGTCATGAATAGGTAATAAAAAATGTTTATCACTTTTTCTTTATAATTAGAGGTTAGGTACTACTTTCTACTGACAAAAGAAATAATGTATTGATAAAGATAAGATCTTTTTACGTATTTATATCGTAAGCACATGACATTACCATACACGTACATGTTTATTATGTTTCATTTTAGTCCGTGGTATTGAGAAACTGACAGATAAATATTTGTTCTCGGGTCATGGGTGTTAGTGACGTGTTATTTGTGTAGTCGATGCCACCCGCGACACAGAATCCTGTTGCAGGGGTATGACTGTGTTAGCGTTAACTAGCCGTCTACGCTTTATTAGTCTGTGGTATCTATGTTACATGGTTACTTTGATACACAATGTATACGAAACTGTGGTGATAGATTATTACTCTACGTAACCTATAGAGTACAGAAATTCACGTGTTCATACCCAAAGGTTCGGTGAAGGGAAATATTGTAAGAAAACCTACATACGTAAGAGTTTTCCATAACGTTCTCAAAAACGTGAAGTCTGCCAAACCGTTTTTGGCCTGCATAGTAGACTATGGTTTACACCTCTCGTGATGTGAGAAGAAATTCGAGCCCATCTGTGGGATTGTTATTAGTTATATATTGTATAATCTATTTTTTACAAAATACCTAATTATATAAGTATACGCTTGTATATTGTAATACTATATATGCTCGTTATGTAAAATGCTGATTACATTGTTACAGTGAAGAATTTTACTACAGTGAAATAAAATACCGAGCAGGCAATACTGAAATAGTTCTTGTTTTTTGTATGAATGTAGTGGAGCTGAATTATAACAAGCACTCTTGCAGTGAGCTCTAGTGTATAGCTTAGAAATGCAGGGAATTTTTAAATCGAACAGAGAAAGCAATGCTCTTTTACTTCAATGTTATCTTGATGGGTAGAAAAATCTTAGTGATCTTGTTATAAATTTAAAATTCGAATTATTATTGTAAATGAGTATTATGATAAAATGTGTCTTGTTATTGAGGAGAAGGCGAAACTCATCTGTATATG
>DWPA01003477.1:0-14024 GCA_018251375.1 Calpodes ethlius
ACTAGTTTACATAACATTTATATACATTATTATTTATTAAGTACAATTTATAAATATAAGACGCTCATGGTACCAAACGTTATAACAGGAAGTGCTAAAATAAAGTTCAATTCTATTTAAATTAATTGTGTTTTGTTTTGTTTTTAAACGTTTAACAAAAGACTATTAGTTCATCGTCTTCTTTATCCTGGAAATAAGTATTGATTCATATGCTACTACTATTAAAATAGAGCATTTTCTGAGAGAAACATTTATTATTATAATAATCTTAAACGTACAAGAACAACACGGTTTTACGACAACGTCAGACAGACAATTCATATATTCTTAATTTTCTGACATTTCTCTAATAGAAGACCTTTTTAATAATTGCAAATTATAATAATAAATAATAAGTCGATTTGTGACATTGAGTTATTCTAATTTAGCAATCATATTATAATTGGTTTAGTACCATTAATTAATTTTATATTTCTTAAATTACTAGCAAGCTCTCTTTTGATATTTATGAGTCTATGTCATTGTACGTTTTATAAAACATAAACAAATTATAATAGAATATTAAGTAATGTCAATTATATGATTATTGTTAATTATAATTAAATTAATAGTTATAATTATAATTAATTATTTTCCAATTATAAAATAACGTATCAGGATATCATTATAACAACGCTCACTTTTACTAAACATGAAGAAAATGCCGTTTAAATACTGCACCTAAGTCTTAAAATCTAAAAACGAAAATAAATACCTATTCAAATATGACTTTTTATTGATTTTATTTTATCGATGATTTAAATTTAATTTTAATTTTAATGTATTCTCGTGTTTTACATTTATATGGATCATTTAAATGCGCATATGTAATCGAAATTACAATAAAATAAATAATTGTAAATGTATTTTTACTGTGATTCTTTAATGTACTTACACTGTGTGGGTGTGACCAAATAAATAAATAAAAATAACTTTAAAATAAAACATATATTCTAAGTACTTAATTTATACGTTTCAAGACTAAAGAGGTTACATGTCTGTATAATTAATAATAGGTACACAAATAAAACAAAATCAGTACCTACCTACCCAAAATTCGCCCCGCACGAAACTGTTTTTGAAGGGACTCGCTGCCGCCTACAATTAGCAGACCTCTGGACTACGTAAAATATCTAATGCCTGTAATTATAAGAGGTTTATAAAAATAATAAAAACACATTTAAAATGTTTGAAGCACGCGCCTCGGCGCTCCGGGCTACACGACGGCGCCACCGGTTCGGTTTTTAGGCGGCAGAGCGGTTTTGGCGGTAAACTGACATCATAGACTAAGCATTTTTTATAATCTGTCCTAAAACCACAGATTATATAAAAAACAATAAATGTTTCTTTTGATAATGATGCGCTTCTAAATCTAGTATAAATCACAGCATTATATCTACAAACTACAAGATAGGTACATTCATTGGATATATTCATATTCATAAAACTATTATAACGTGAAACAAAACCTTTGTACCTACCCTTTGTTACAATTACTCGGACGGAGGAAATTTGGCACAGTTCATGTTTAAACGAAAGTGTGCAGAAAGCTAATATTTTTATTGTATAATTTGCATTAGAAACATATAAATTAATGAAAATAAACACTACGCACACTACCATTCATTCGACACACACACACGTATAATACACATGTATACTCTTCTGGTTAAATTCAAACTAAAAAAAGAAAAAAATATATTATCAAAGTGAAGTAATCCTTTGACATTACGAATGACAGTCAAATTTCGAACACAGGACGAATATTTTGAACGTATTTGAACTAAACGCAAGTACTCTATAGGTCCTAATTAGGTAGGTAGTAGGTAGTAATCTGTGGTCCTAATTATATTTGAATTTAGAAAAAAAATAATGACAGTTGTGTTTGGTAAGTATTTAAATCGACTAAAAAATCTATTAGAGTTTCCTGTACTAAAATAGTCGATATATATCCCGTCTGGTAAGAAGTCAACGAGGTCATCAAAAAATTGTTGACTTAAAAGGAAGAGAGAAAACCACTTTACATTGAACTCTAGTTCAATAAAAGATACTGGTAGTAATGCTAAGCCGTATGAATAGGTACCATCGAAATTAGGTCACATGATACAATTCAGTGACAAATAGGAAGAAAGTAAAAGAGGAAGAATTTTCCCCGTATTCATAAACAATACTATGAGTTCTCACAGTGAAATAAAAAGATCGATTGTACGCTTATACGCTCATAATTTAGTGGTCTGTGTCGGTTCTAATTGACCGAACGGATTAGGTTAGGTTACTGACTACAGGTCCTCCTACAGTCATATTCGAGGGTTGTCACAGATGTCCATGAGCTGATGGTGGCACTGCAAGCTCGCTTGCTATACTTGTCCTATAAAAAAGGTCCTACCTTTAGTACCTATACTAAAGCTACATTAGACCCTGGTGTCTTGTAGTGATGCTAAGTACCAAATTGACCAACAGAGGGCGTTCTGTAGTTACATGCTAATGGGGACCATTTACCAAGCGCTTCCGTGCTTCAGAAGGCACGTAAAGCTGTCGGTTTCGTTGATTCTGTTAGATAAATAACTTTCGAGGGTTTGGGTGGCATCCACCCGTCCGTAGTGGAACAGCTTGATGGAATGAGCTTTAGGCCTCCGCAATCCGTCAATCCTCATGAGAGGTCCGTGCAGTGGACCATTACGGAGTTAAAACCAACCCCCTAGATAACAGAATGCGTCACGAACTCCATATACCCAAACACTACCTAGAATTGGATTAAAAAATATAAAGTTTAAAACAACAATTCCTGCTAAAGTCGAAAATCGGCGCAGACGTATCATTACACGAGTCCAACACGCAATTTCTTTTCAAAAAACGTGCTCCAAATCTCTAATTTACCGAAAAAACTCTAAAAAACTATATCATTGAAAGACCCTTTTCTATTTTTTTTTTATTTTCGAACGCGTGACTTTTGACTGACTGTTTTAGCCCGCGGCGATCTCCTATCCTGAACGCAACCGCAGAATTAAAAAAAATAAACATAAGTTGTTGCCGCGTAGTGACTCCATGTTTACTTCATCTGTACTTAAAGTCCTTAGAATGGAAAATATATTAAATTACTTTTGAGTTTATTTTTCAATAGTGCTTTTTTTTTAAGTTTTACATGTATATTTTTTCATATTATTGCATTGTCATCGATCCTTGATACGTGTGCAAAATTTCAATTAGATCAGATTTCTAGAAACCAGTGAAAATAAGCTCAAAGATTGCATTACATACATACAATCCAAGCTTATAAAAAGAATGTTAAAAACATTATTGTTTCCAAATTAATAGATAATTATTTTTCATTATCTTCAATACGTATTTACTGAAAAATCTGGATTATTCTAGTTTATTAAATTGTTGATATTACCGAAAGATTTTCTCAAATATTTTTTCAGTAAAATATTAATAAGTATTATGATATTTTGTACGAATATCTCACTGTTACCACACAGTTTGGTTACACTAACGCCGTACGGACATCGCGTGTGCCTTTCGGCGGGAAGGACCTTAGAAAAAAAATATCTACTTTTACCTGTGGTCGGTGAAAACAAAGGTAATAATAGAGAAATGGGCCGAATGAGGATATACTTAATTATTTTTATTACCCGCGAAACGGACCGGCGAATTTTTTTTTTAAATTTCGACTGTCGGTAAATGCTAGCGTCCAAAGCAAAAAAAAATAACAAGATTCTTGTTAGTAGCGGTTCTATACAGCCAGCTAAATTAAAACGTGTTTCTAATGTTCCCGCCACATATCCGTTAATGTTATTGTCAACGGCATACCCGAATGTGCCTTAATTGACGCGTTAAAATTAGTCCAGGTGTTGTAGAGATATAAGGACCTGCATACACGATAGGCAGTTGTATGGGTGACCGTTGATTACAAAACTTTCTTAGACGAGCGAGGACTTAAGATTATTGGCTCATTTTGTTATCGACATAGCAGTATAAAGTTATATTAAAAGGCTGGTATTGGTATAATACTATTTGGCTATTTTGGCCACTAATATAATCCACTAACACGCACTCGAGCAGCTTGGTTAAGGAGCTAGCTACCTGAGACAGACGGACAGACTCATGTCCTATAGAAGGCTGTTTATTAATTTATAGGACACCAAACACAGACACCACTAGTATACGGCTATAACTATTAATTTCTAAAGAGCCTTGAAATTTAGTGTATTCACAACATGCCTTTTAGTATAGACAACAATCAGTTACATTAAATATCTATAAGAATACATGTCTATGGGTAAGAACTAAAACAATTATCAACTTTATCTTGGTAGTGTCTTAATATTTTTTGATAGTGTAATTGATAATACAAAGGTAACAAATATTAATACGTATGTAGACATATTTATTTGGTGTTAGAGAAATGTATGACGGTATATAACTCAAAACATGCGCGGTACCTCCCTTCCTCACAAAGGAAAGCATGAACTACAATAAATTAAAGTATATACCAACATACAAACCACCAACACGTGTTTCTACATTATTAAATATTTTCCTTGATCAAAGTTGAGTGGAAATCTCTGGATATTCGATAATCCAATAAGGCTTAGAGAAACATTATGACCAAACTTTAACTGTGGTAGACAGATAAATATCACTCCAGCAAGTTTCATTTTAGAATAATAATGTATGTAGATAGAAGCGCCTAGAAGTTAGTATATAGCAATAAGTAAATTATATCTAAGTTACAACCAATGCACGATTCAATTTGAAGAATATTTCATCAGGCATTTAGTCCTGTAAATATTTTAGTGGTATTTTAATTTTTTGTTATCTCACGTACTTAACATCGTCAGAAATAAATTAACTAATATAAATAAAATAAATGTCTTTACCAATTTAACGTACTCTACTGCGTGAAATGAAACGTATTATAATACGACTAAATTTTATATATCATTGCCGTCTAACAATTGTAGTTTACATTGCAGTCTTTACAATTGTGTAGGATTTTAATTTTAATATCATGTGTACGATATGTCAATGTCAGCTGATGTTATTGTCGAAAGATTTCGCTGTCATAGTTTTGAGTTTTACGTTCAATAGACCAATTGACGTCTATTGATAGTAACAGATTGAGAAGTTTTCTCAAGTTTTGTGTTGTTAATTTTTCTTGCACACCATTGTTATTTATCAAATACGTCACAATTCCAACCGGTCTCCACTAGATATAAAATGGCACGGAATATTCTAAAACTGGGCGCTTTAGAAGCCAATAAAACTGCATTCTTGCTTTGCGACTTACAAGAAACTTTCAGACCTCACGTAAAACACTTCGGTGAAGTTGTTAAAGTGGCGAATAAAATGGTTTGTAATTTCTTTTCTTATTCTTGCAAGTGACAAGTGTTATGTAACACGGTAAGAGATAAGAATGACGTAGATATATTTCGCCGGCAATTCTTTTATCATAATACGTAGTTTATTTCTGGATTTAGATTTACTCCGTAAGAACAAGGTCCGTAGTCCAAAGGAACTTTTAAAATAATGCCTGTTACTTTTATATAATATACAAAGATATTATTTACAAGCCGATTGTGAAAAATTGGACGTAGTTATGCAAAATGGATCCAACCTACAAAACAGTCTTCTTTTTTAGTTATACCAAAAAAAGGCATCTCCACATCAACTATGGTATATGTATTATTCAAGTTACATGGTACGTTTTTCCTAATGAAATATTTAAATGGAATTTAATAACAAGCTATAGTCTCGTTATTTTAATATAACAATTTTACTAAAAGACCTATTTTCTCAAAACCTAGTTTTTGTGGTTGAGTCTATTTTGCATAACTATGTCCAGTTCAATAAGATTGAATAGTAATCTCTTTGTCCCTTTCTAATACTGCTTGGCAAGTCTAAATTCTATGCTGATAAACATGTGGGAAAGGGACAGAGGGCTCCTTTATGAAGCAAATTTTGTGTCTGATTTAAATAAAAGTATTTTGTACTTATTGTAACATATAATTCACCTGGGTCATGATAGAAGGGAATATACCCTTATTAACAATATGTGTTATACGCTACCAGCAATATAATAGTTTGACTAATATAGTTATGATCTAAAAATACTGTTAAAAATTCCAGGTGGAGGCAGCGAAGGCCTTCAAAATTCCAGTATATGTATCAGAGCAGTACCCGAAAGGTCTCGGTCACACCACAAAAGACATTAATGTGGAAGATGCAGCGCTGGTTTACGAGAAGACCCGGTTCTCGATGATAACTCCAGAGCTTCAGGAGAGGCTGAAGAAAGATGTACCCGATTTGGGGTCTGTCGTGTTGTTTGGTATTGAGGTAAGCTATCATTATAATTGAGTGTGTGTGAGTTTGAACCTACAACTAAAGTAAATTTCCATATGTGGAAATGTAAATAAAGTTTATTAATTTTACTTATAATTACGACAGTAAAAATTGTAATTGAAAGGAAGAATATAATTATATTTTAATAAGCACATTACTCCTTGATATTAGAAGTGTATTATTTGAACTCGCACACATATAATGATGTATGTGAATTTGAATACGATATAAGAATACAGTTAAGTATGTTCATACGTGAACTAAAGTTATTAGTTTATATTCGGACGTAGTGATTCAAAATGGATCCAACCCACAAAAACTGTTTTTTTTTGTTATATCATAAATTGCATCCCCACATCAACTTTGATATTCAAGCTGCATGGTAGGTTTTCCTAATGAAAAATTTAACTCAAATGTAAAAACAAGCTATAGTCTCGTAAAAGCTAGTTTTTGTGGTTGGATCAATTTTACGTAACTACATCCAATTGGGATACAGAGCCCAGAGAAACCAAGATCGCATTTACTATCATTACAAAATTCCAGATGACCTTGAGATTGCGCAAATTCGAAGGAACGAATACAAAGCATGAATTGTTGGAAACTGTCACATCCGCTGAATATGGGTCGATTTTATTATCATCTTTAAGCAATCCGATGATATCTTGAAGAAGAAAGAAAGAACTAGGTCTCACTTAAAAAATATTGTTAAAAAAGAGGAATTTAGAAGATAGCTTAGAATGACATTCTCGGACATGTTTATAGACTATCAAGAAAGAGGGATCTTCATAGAAGAAGCATTTTCCAGAATTCTTGTAATGATGTTAAAAGGCCTTATATATTCAGTGGTCCATTGGAAAATTAGACACTAAGACCAATGCATGATACAGTTAAGTAATCTCGATATAAAACCACTTACATAACAAGTAACCCCTGCACAACATTCTTGCAACTACAAATAAACTATTGCTATTTTTGGGCCAGTCAATTACGTATCCAAAGTAGGTACATTCAGCCCAGCATCTTGATCTCGTCGCGTCGTTGTTCTCGGCCGTTTGCAGTCGATAAGAGAAAATATCTGTGGTCGAGATCGATCGAAATTTCAAGTGAACCCGCGAGAGGCCGCTAATTCAGTGCCCCTTTTATTTATGTCTTCATACGCGCCGCCGATAGCCCCTAATTACGCGGCCGACGCAAAAACACTAATCGCACATCGTACAGGCACTCTCTAACGACAAACAGCTTATGTGCCTTAAACCCTGCGCGCAAAAACCAGCTTTATTCCTCTTTATTTAGTTCGCGTTTCAGTAGACAAGACGCAACAGTTGAGACATCTGAGCGTTTGAAAATATTCCAGAACTGTGGTATGAAAGTCATACATATCTACCTAGTTGTCATTCTTAAGAAGTTTTTATACACCTTTAATTAAAGTCGTTTTTGATTTTGCATAAATGTAGCAGCTTATACGACCGTCTCGCTTTGGTATCCATGAATTACAGGTGTTGAAGTTAAACCTACCTTAGCTCGTAGCTATTAGGTCGATTGTCTTCTGTCGGTTGCTGGTAAATTAAGACGTTCTGAGAGCGGAAGGTGCAGTTGCGCATGAGAAGCGTTAATGAGCGAGGGTTCCGTCGGATTCCTGCTCAGCTATGTTAGTGTATCAGCTTTTGTCGGCGCGATACAACTTTTTGCGATGGCCAATGATAACAATGAGCGGTGTTAAGAAAAGTGGGATGCGAACCTCTGCAGATAATAAGAAGTTGGATAATTAATTAATGTGCGAGGACGGACGGACAGGCCGCGGCCCGAGGCGAGCTAGTACCGCGGGGGCGGTGGCGTTTGAACACGACGCTGCCGATCAGTATCGGTACATCGGGTACACGCGCGATTGTAGATTTGCTCGCTATAAGTAGCTCGAGTAGCTAGAAAAATCATATGAGGTGATTTCAACTACATTGACTTGAAGTATTTGGGTACAAACTGAAGGGCGTCTCTTACTAGGGAAACGTAACGAAATGACAAGGTAGGCGCAAGTAACAGATTTTTGATCTTCTTACATAATAATACTTATTAAAATAAATGAGAAGAAAATAAAGTGAACGTTGAACATATCTAGCTTAAGTAACCTTCAATACAGTAATGTCGATTATAATTTAGGGAATATGTTACATACACACCCACACAAATAAATACACTCTGTAACTTAATTTTCTATATTATGTTTTATTTTGTAACTTATTAGAGATGTTCATGTATTACAAAAGATATTTCAAAATTGGTGAAGAAGCTGGACCTTTAAACACAGTTTCAACTACCTCAGGAACTAAAAGATTCACAAACAATTTTTACATGTAATTTAATCATTAAAGATTATTATAATTATGTAAGTAACACACTGGTTTAAGATCTTTGCATGGCCTTGCTTACGTCGTCATAACTGTCTGTGCCTATAACTTTCTCGCTGCTGGGTCCGGGTCTCTCTTCACAGTATGAGGGGTTGAGGCCGTTGTCCACCACGCTGACCAAATGCGTATTTGTAGACAACACACACTTTTGAGTACAGTATGGAGATGGATGTGTACCTGTAACATGCACTGTTTTTTTGAAAATTACAGGTGTGTGCGTTATTCGAACACCCCCCCCCCACGTTCGGGAGACAAAGGTTCGAGCCGAGTATTCACTTCTAATCTATGGTCCATACAATAATGACTCATTACAGGAAAAGTGGGTCTCTTCACAGCTGAAGCTAGAGTATATTGCACCACGGTCGAAAGCAGATTGGATGAGGAGTTAGTGGCCAACCAACATGACGGAGGTTTCAGGCACCTTCACAACCCGACATGACTTAACCCGACATGACCATGTAATGGAAACAACTAGGACAAGTGGTATTATGTGCCCTCCGAAACCGGTGCCTAAAGAATTTAGGCAGTAAGGTGTCGTTTTAAAAAACAAACTTCAGAAACAGTTTACTAAAACGATATGTTCGAGTAATGGAGGAATTACCTATATTATCGCACATTGCATTGGTTAGAATACGCTTAACAGACTCTCATAAATGAAACATGTCGATTTAACAAATATAATTGATATTATAAGATTCCAAAACAATTCTCAACAAACATTTATTTGTCGTATAAATTTAAATATCTGATCTGGGAAATGAACCCAGTACCCTTCACCATGCATGCAGGATCGCTATCAACTGTGTTACGAGTATGCTATCCTAAAAGCGAAGGTATCTACTAAAATAATCTGTTACTTCTATGTAACTTTGTAACTAATCCCTTACTATCATTGTGTATATTTTATCTTGTAACACGGTAATGCATTTGACGTCACATGTTGGGGATATCGCATTACTATCACGGTAATATTTAAATAACTTACAGTAATTTACATAAAGCTGATAACTTAAGCGTCATTACAAAAAAACTTAGAAACGCTCAAAGCGAATTCGCTGCTAGTGTTAGCGTTAAGCGTTAAACACAAACTTATGAGTTACGTTGCCAATAGCGATATTAATTGAATATATTTGAGAAAATGAATAAATTAATGCCTCTATGTCTGTTTTGTTACCGATCTGTACGGAATTAGGAAAGCTATTTCGTTTGAATATTGAAAGTGAATTTGGAAGTTTTACCTACTCATACCGTTTCAAGAAAGTCTTGTTCTTTAAAAATATACTACATGATCCAAGAAGGATATTAAACGTGTTTCTATTAAATACTACAGTTTACTATATAAAAGTCAAAGGTATTTTATGTTCCTCCGATAGATATCTATCTATGTATTAAACAATTCTTATAATTTAACTTCAAAAGTAATTTAATTCCCTGCCATTTGCAATAAATTGGTTTAAGTCGACTTACAGCAGGTACGTACTTTAATATTTGTATTTGAAGTCGTATAAGACCCGCCGCACAATTGCAACATAATTTTAATCTACGTCTGCAAGGATTCTCTAAGTGGCTTTAATTGTAATGTATTAATATTCATTTAAAGTTATTTTAAATAGATGCGTCTTGAAATACAATTAATATTACATTTAATGCATATTAATGTTGTATATTTTTTCTCTCGTCCGTCCCTTATAGCCTGCGAATACGAAATGTAAACTTTTATTTTTAAAGGCAAAAGTATAGCGACAAGAAAAAACAGTCCTCCGTCTTGTCCAAATATATAAATTTTTGTATGTCCTTCGGGTATACACAAAATCTATATAATAAAAATCGCAACCATCATTTGAATCGATAAAGTATTCTATTATGACGTTTAAAAGTAGGCTAAACATTATTTAACCAATAATAGTATTCTAAATTCCCTATACTCAATAAGTATTCCTGTGTAAAGTTAGGTAACTGTCATGTTGCAGTGCTCGGATTTGATGAACTTTAACCATTTTCGAGAACATTACAGAGACCACTCAGATATTCAGATATCACAGTCATCTTCTTCACGATTATATTTATATAATCAGGTATATTTCTGCAATATTTAAACATTTAGACAATAATCTAGAGTTAAAAGTTTATCTATGAAAAGACATTTGTTATCTACGACTATTAATTCGAACCCAATTATTAATAGTGTACTGCGCCATTCCATACCCTGAAACGTCCGCGTGGCGTGTGCAGCCTGCCCAACCGAAACCCAGAGCGAATAGAACTTCATAATTAAATGACGGAAAATAATTGCATTTCGAAATGAATATCTTTGCTGGTAATCTACATGCGATCTGCGCCGGTCGGTATTACAGGAGCAATTAATCAAGATATTGATAATTCAACAGGAATGAAATGTGATATCAAAATACGATTAATATTGCAGTTGGTAGCAGCCAATCTAGATCTGGAGGTAAATTGGCAAATACATTCGTATGCGCAATTGCACAACAACTACGGTATCAAAAATACATAATAAGTAGGTGAAAATGATTTATGAAATTGTAAATGAATTATGAATTATATCTAGGTAATAATTAGAGGAGAAGATACGTATTGAAATTAATGAATACACTAAATTTTGTTTTGATTCTCGAATAGTTCTTATTCATATTTTTTTAGGATGGGGACTGACAACAGTAGGCGCGAGATAGTCTGAGAACTGTTGGAGTAAAAATATTTCTTTAAACATTTAAGATTCTAAAAATATATTTTACAGTCAAGTCTTCATTACACGGAAGGTACCCATTTAATAATACATTTTCGATGTTCTATTTAACTTTATAGCCTTATCTTTCTATGGTAAAAGCTTACATTGTACCTCAAGGTAACAAAAAAAATATGAATTTGATTTGAAAAAGATTTGAACATTCGACACGGAATTTATTTTAATTTTTTAATGTTTCTCAAGTTTACTCCAGGACAGAGTAACAATAAAGATATTCATAATAACTTCATGTATTAAAATAATTCATTAAAATTTCACGCTAAGACAATTTTCAGAACTGTTGCCCGTTTATGAAATACAAGATTTAAATACAAAAAAACTTATAGTTGAATAAACATACGAGGAATTCAGATTAAGTTGTCCAAATTCCCGCTCGACCTATCCAGATGTGACGAGTGTTGAGTGCCTCCCAATGGCCGCTGTCGAGTCACTGACCGGCGCAAAGAAACGTCTTCATCTCACAAAGCGCAATAATTGTAGTGCCAATTTACCAGTAAATAATTATCCGTGTCCGAAAGAAACTTTATCGAGCGCTCCCAAGTTATTTAATACAGAGAACAGGTCCGTATGGATACGGTAGGCTTTAATTATAAGACATAATTCAAGAGACGCCTACAAGACTCTCGTATTTGTTTATTTCTCGCCACTAATTTGTTTTAATGCTATCTGATGGTATACGCGTATTGGGTGTTGTCTTTCCTGCAATCTTCTTGCTCTTCACCGAGCGCAATGTCATTTTATTTAAATTCACTGCCGTGGTCCATACTACGTCCATCGCTGGCTCAGTTCCCGCTGCTCGATTCAATGCAGTTCCAAAAACGCAATGTACACGACAGTAATCGTAAAATTCCTTGCGACGTCACGAGGGCGGTGCAGCAATAAACACGCAGAAGGACTTAATTATGAATTTTTCACGCGTTACCATACAATTTTCGTTTTGTCTGTCTGTCCGGCGAAGTGAGGCCGCGGATGACAAATTAAGCTCGAATTTTGCACGCAATGCACGGCGAGGGCGACACTGCCCTTCCCGACTGCGTCATAATGCTATCAGATTCGATATTCACTGCAATTACTTTAATTTATACAACGGGTACGGCTTGCCAAATACGAAATGAAATGATACTTTAAGAACCTGTTGTTACTTTAGCTCATCGAAATTATAATTATATGTATGTTTCCTTTTCGCAAATAATGACTTACTAAATATTTATAGATAAAACATTTTTTTACACAGTTGTATGTTTATCTAAGCTCTAAATACTTAAATTTCTTTACTATCGCAATAAAATACGTATATACTAATTTTATAGGTACTTCTTGATTATATATACTAAATGTATGTGAAAATGATCATTTGTTTGTTGTACTTGATATGTCTATACTATAAACGATCTTTTAGTCTTTGTACATGTATTACAATGTAGGCACAACTAGATCGAAGACTATATTTTGTGTTACTAGCGTACAGCTTATAACGCTTAGACGATTAATTTCTTAATATCACGTTGACCCAGATTGATTAAAAATATGTACGCGTGTGGTAATATCGCATACTTACGATCGCCGACACGCACACTAACGTAGGAATGTGTTTTTTTGTCAATGTCGTTACCTAAACGGTAATTATAAAAAAATGAGGATATTTTTCCGTTATGGCAACATTTTCATTTTACCAACGTAGTCTTTATGAACCTAGTAATGATAATTCAGAAAATAGAAGTACATCTTAGTGTTGTTATTCTAATGTACAATGCAGAAACTCAAACCTTACTAAATCTCTAAAAATCCCAATGAAACCTAATTTAAATATCAAAAACCCCGTTACCTTAAGCAACAAAAAAAAACTGAAAGCAAACTATCTCCGTCTCGCTCGCACAGCTTGCAGCGAGTCGGTGTCGTTTGTACGGCGGCGATGTCTGTTCGTTCGCTTTATTGATTCCAGCGAAAACAAACAACATGGCTAAATGGAGGCATTGCCGCGGATTAAGTTGTACATCCAGTTAGTGTGGCTCAAGTGAAGATACAGAGGCGAGGCAGCGCGAGGTAGCGAGTTGAGCGAAGGAGTTCAGCTATTGTTCTCATTCGGAATAACTTTTGTCTTACTGAGTAAATAACTAGGGCAACGTAGTTCGCTAGACGTAATCCTGATCTGATCACGTGGTGCGTGGTCATTAGGAAGCCATCACCAGGCGATACTTAGTGGGGAGGCGCCCGGGTGAGTCCCAATGAAACGGCGCAGGCGGCTGTGTCAGTATGCATGAGGATTCACCACCTTCCTCTCGCATGGAGGGTAGTTCAATTCCTATTTTTCTGGACGCAATAAAAAGGGCAATACATCATTTGTCATCTTATAGAAAACGTTTAGATACACGTTATTATGCACACACTGTATGTATATATAATAGTATTATTATTTTGGTGGTTTTAATAAGGCTTAAAACGTTTTTCTGAAATAACAAAATTTTTATTATTTA
>DWPA01003478.1:0-14021 GCA_018251375.1 Calpodes ethlius
GTGATGTCTTTCAAAAATATATTATTATAAGTCGGCGAAGGTTTTGGTTTTAAATCAGGTTTTAAAATGCTAAGAGAAAAATAGCACAGAAATAGTATATAAGTAGTACGATGAGTTTTAAAGAGTACCATCATGGCTACTTAGAGTTTGTAAGTTATCGATAAATAGTCGAGCAACTCATAGCTACTGAGAGCTACATTGCTCTTAGACCGACATACTTTTGCCCACTTACTTTTTTTATTTATGAAGTTGTGAGTATTATGGAATATGTACATATTATGATAAAGATAAAACTTAAGTTTTACTTTGGCATCAAAAGTACCAATTAGGTATGTCAAATTATAAATAGAAATATTCAAAACACTTGATTTTTCCTCTCCCCTCTGTACTTGGAATCAAAGGGTCTAAAAACAATATTATATAAATCTTGATAAAATTTTTACATCAGATTATAAGATTAGTAATATTAATCAGGTAAGTATTAAATTAAAGTTTAAGTTTAAGTTCTGTACGAAGGTTGATAAGGTGCATAAGCCTTAAACAGATAAATAAATTACTAATTTAAATTTCGTATTCCCGGTTTAAACACAATAATACAGAGTAGTGAATGAAACATCAGTTAATAGGATGTAATAAAGCTATTTTCCATGTATTTACGTCTTCACGTTTGGCAAACAAATGATAACAAATATATTCGACGGCGAAAATATCCAAAAATGTCTGAATAACATCTGTGCTCTGAATACAAAACAATCTACTTTCGTGACCCGTCATCCGTAAGAATATTCGTGAGGGATAACGTACCAAGGTGTCTAAGGCTTCACTAGTTATAAGTACGTTTAATATCAATATCAAATCGATAATATATTGGTCTTTTTCGTCGAGTCGTTCTTTCCAGAGCGGTCGTAGTTATCATTAGTTTCACTATGTTTTACCACTACATTCGACTTGAGGTAATTTTGCTACACTCATGCACGGGGCCACCCACTGCAGACTTGACTTGGTCGGTCCATCACATGATGATAAGGCTTTCTATGGAGATACTTCATCATTACAAGACTTATCCAAATAATTATAAAATTAGAACAAGATATACATTTTTCCAAAGCAAAGCAAAGGCGTTCACTAGCTTATTAAAGAATTATTTTGTGCCAAAGCTTTTTAACGAGAGATACTTTTCCAAAATTGATAGTAAATGTTGAAAGTACTTAAACTTCAGTGTAATGAAATTGTCAAATGGTCGAAAATCGCGATAGTACTGAATTAATGATCTCATGCAATTCCATCTTGAATCAAGCAGCTGCTGGAAATCAGGCAGAACTCCAGACGATTTATATCTTTGCCTTTTAGAGCGAACAGCTGCTTTTGACAGAAGTTTCTAAATAGTTTAAAACTGTGTATAGTCAAGGTTATTAACCATAAAACTCTATCTCTATCTATTACTTAATTATCATTGTGTATGTTGCCAAACTTAATTTATTTGAATTATATTATTATACCGTGTATTTTGAAGTAGGAAATTAATACGCATTTCCTCCTAGTAATTACAACTACTCGTGAATTTCTATCACAAAGCTCTTCACATAGTTGGACGATCGAAAATATGGTTACAGAACCCGAGCCTCCTGCTTGTTATTGTTAGGACTTTGGGAAGGAATATCAATATTATTTTCCAATCATTAATATGATTGTTGAACATCAAAACCATTTTCTTTATTGTTTCTTTTTTCTTCACCAATAATGCATCAGTGGTCCGTAAAAGACTCTCATTTACTATAGGTTGTAACGAATTCTCGTTTGTCAGCTAATTTCATAATAAATTAAATCAAATAAAACTACAGTCGAAATGGCGTAATTGTTACCATACCACACCATCATTCAATGAGCCCGATCCCCACGGGTGAGATTTCCAGCAAGGCAGAAATTTTAATGAGGATCTTAAATTTTAATCTCGGTTTGTTTTTGTCTTTACGCGTTGTACAACGTTATTTATTTATGTTTTATTATTTTTTTAAGGTTTTCTCGTTAGCCTAATAATACAGTATTTCGCTTTCAGGATATATGTCTGGCATTGTTGGTCAAAACCAATATTGAGCGTACTGTAGAAAACTTTATAATAACTTGCTACATCTTCTTTTTTTTTACAATCATCTAAGATGGTACAGTTACATTTATTGGAGTAAGTTATATTAATTTAACAGCATGGAATGTATAGTTTAAACTTTCGATTTACAAGGTACCCAAACCATTTACCAGTTTGAATCAAAACAGCGTTAGTTGAGTGGTGGCGCACACCTATTATGGGGGCTACACTAGAATTTATGAACGGTCTATGGTCCGTGCAATGGAACCCTGACAGATTTATGATCAGACAACCTTAATGTTTTGCCCATTCTGAGCATTCAACTGCCGACTCGACATTTCTGCAGTTCCAGCATAGAATGGAGAACACTATTGTTACAGGCGACATTCAGCATACTTGCAAACGTCATTGTAATCCTTATTTTTGGGAATTACATTTTTTGTAGCCGTCTTGTTCCATGTAAATTTCATCTTAAATTTGGATATACATATAATTCGTAATTGTGGACAATTTACGTTACGATCACCCAGACGCTCTTCTTTCAAAATAAATATTTATAGAAATTAGCAATAGATACAACATTTTATGTTTTTATTTAGTTTGTCCTTCTGAGACTATAATAAATAGTTTAGACAATTAATTTAGTTTGTTTAGCTTGACACCAGATAGCGCTGATGCCAATTGTATTAGAATTCACCTTGTTTAAGCTCTGAGCTTGAAACTATCTAAAATGTGCGTGTTGAATTGACTCCGAGTAAAGCTCAGTTTACCACGCTAGTGTAATTTTAAGCAATTTTAGGTGCATGTAGGTTTCGAACTCGACTCCCATGTGGCATGCTAGGCAACGGACTGTATATCTAATCATGTTTAGCGTCCACACTAGATTTTTTAAGGTAAGTACATAACAAGGTATACGCATATATATTTTTTAATTCATGGAATTTTTTACCAAATTAAGAATATAAGAGTATTTTAGTTAACAGCGAAGTACAGGCTTCAGAATATTTTGTATGGTATCTTACAATTAGCTTATTCCTTAAATAAATAAAAAAATATTCAAAATAAAATCTCATTATCATCGCTCATCACCTGTAACACGTTAAATAATCTTATAAATATTACACTATATTTTTAACTAATTATACAAATTTAATTATTATTTAATTGTAATTACGGAAATTTATTTTTACAAATTTATATTTACAAATATATAATTATATCTCTCAGTTAATCACTCAGTTAGTGAGCTATGAAATTCACATACAACAAACATTTCACATGAGGAACATACGTTACAGTAAATTTTTGGCAGAGCCGTAACCAACTTTACTTCTGTACATTCACCCAAAAGTTCTGTTAACTGTTACAGCTGTACTGTTAAATTACGTGTAATTATTTACTCCATTGTAGTTGCGAGTGTAAGTATGCCGAATGTTTCGTTTCAAGTTAAAACGACAAAATTTAAACGTACAGTGTGCGGAAAAGTTTTTATCTCATTATGTAAAAAGTAAAATTTATCCTTTTACTTTTGTCTCAATTACTGATAACCTCTCATTTACAAGGAACAACTATAGAAGCATTGCTGCCTAAGAAGGTAAATCAAACGCTCGAGTATTTAGCTATCTAGACAAACAAAATACATTCACGCATGTGTGATATTTTGTGACATAAGACAAAAGTGTAATCTTAATAATGCATCGAAATATATACAATGAGGGTTACCTACCTGTATTTTATAATAAAGTATTTATTGTACATTACTTTAGGTATTTATACTTTATATTTTACGAGAAAAATAAAGTACGTTCGTAGATGTGTATGTTTATTAGTATTTTCGTACTCTATTTCATATTAATTGAATTTTTATCTGACATTCAAACAAGTTTGGTCTTAAATAATTTTTGCGTGAAACGGATCGTAATCCATGTAGTTAAATTATTTTGCTGTGATAATAGTGACATAAAACTTGTGGAAAACAATAAAAAAATGTTTTGAAACTTTGTACTCTTATTCCTCACATTTGATCACTAATGTCCTTAAATTTTAATTATAAATAAAGACGTATCAAACTAACGCCAAAAAAATAAAAATAGACTTAATATTTTATTTCACACAGTTTCAGCTGAAATTAATTAATTTATTATAACTAGTGGCTAACCAATTTAGCTAATTCGTAGATTGAAACCTGTTAATAATTTATATAATGAGGTTTCAAAGCAACAAAATTTTTTTTGTTCATAAATTGACTAAATTACTGCGTAATCAGGTTCTTTGTGAATCACTTGACCTTGAACTATAAGACAAGAACAATTAAAATAACAGGGTTAAGGGCAAATTTTACTTCACTGATTACGTTTTTACGACTCCTTGAGATTTACTGTGTAGATAAATGAATGGTGACCCGTTTGTATTTGCTTCCAGTATATAAAAATGTTACCTAGTCATTTGATGAACTACTACTATTTTCGAAAGCAATAATAAATGACCAATTAAGATTATTTTTTATGTAAAAAACCCGAATAATGACCTGACGATCTACCTAATAGTAGGAACAAGAAGCTACCACTGGCCATGGTCCTTCGACCTGGTAGCTTATGCAACGTCAAAGGTATCACCAATACATTTGCCTGCCCAATAAAGAAGGGAGATGAAAAAGGAAAGAAAGAGAAAATTCTACATAAAAAATGTATTTAACTGCAAATATATTTTTAAATATGACATCGGTTATATGAATAGAAATAATTTAAAACTTCGTTAGTTTGTTATTTTCATATATGTATTATTGTCGAAAGTGAGTTGCGATACAACTTTTCAGCGGAAAACCTGACGCATATATTTGTTATCCATTCATACGCTGTGCGCTAGTTTCTTACCTATTTTTTGTCACGTCAACTTGTTCAATAGTGATATGGATAGCAAAAAACTTGCTAAGCATCGATCAAAATTGTACGAATATTTGAAACTGTTGCCTTGTGAGCGATTTGATACAGAATTTTAAATTGAATCGAGAGTAATCTCCAGTTTCAATAATCAATAACAATCTTATTCATGTAATCGTTCAATTCGATGATTGAATCCAATATATCTCGTACTATAGAAGAAAAAAATATTTAAGCTACAATTCCGTTTATGCACGTCGATACACAAATTTGTATAATATAAGTGTTCACTATCAACCTTTCCTTGACGCAGTATCATCGACTACTTTCTGCGTACCCGTATAGCTTTTACGGCAATTTTAACGGCTTGAGGGTTATGGAAAGACAAAATATAAAAGAAATATTTTTTCTCGAATATACCTATTTTCACAGCACCAGGTTTTAGAATATATGACTCATTTAATTCCACAAATTATAACAACCTAATTTAAAAAATCAATAAACGAGAACGAATATTTCCAAACATACAATACTCAACAATATCATAGTTCCATAAATCATACAAAAACGTAGTGCAATAGCTAACATTAAATAAAAGACTAAACAAAACACAGATTAGTAAGTACTAGTTGGACAATGTAGGTACATTTTCATAGAAATAAGTTGAATAATATATAACCATTCTTAAATATCATATGAAGTATTAGTACATATACAAAGTAAAAATATACGCGATGATTTGATAACCTCCTCATTAATTTGAAATCGTTTAAAAAAAATGTGACATTAATTAATGTATGGTTACGTCCTAATGTTTTAACTTACACTTCCTCACACTGAAACCAAACGTTGCTTGCTTCTTACTAATTAACTCAATGAACAATAAACTGATGAGTCATAATCAAAACATTTTCTCGGAAAAGTTTTCGTTGTTTCCCTGTAATGAAGTTTTAATAGGCTGGCTACTGTTAATGACGTGCAGAAATTATGCTATGTTACAATGAAGCAGTTTACCAGGAACGTTTATAATGTTTTGATATTTTGGTGTTTTCTTTTATATCATTTTTTGAGTTGCAGTTTGTTTTCCTCGTAGTCTACAACGAATAAAAACGTTAGAGTCTATACTTTGTTGGTCGTTGACCTTCTGACACCCAGATTTTAATGACAGTTGTCAATTATCGTAATAAAATCTTGTACCTATAGTAAATAAGAAATATATTTATAATTATGAATCGATCTGCTAAAATAATAATGACATATATCGAATGCTTTATTAAGTTGATTTGGGTGCAGTAGTTATTTTTAAGGAGTATTACCTGGAGGTGAAGTGAGCTCCACTTGAAGTATTTCAAGGTCAAAGATGAGACTTATAAATATTTTGAAGGGTAATTATGATTCGTTACTAAGTAAGAGTGGCATATACTGCCAGCATCAATATATAAAGATAGTAATTTACAGATATGAAATATATAATTAGAGTCATTTGCAATATCACAACAAAAATACTATAAAATCTTTGAAGCTTTGCGTAACTCCAAAAACGATTAAAATCTTGCTTGCCTTGCATTTTGAGGCAATTTTTCAAAGCTTTTGTCTGGTAATGACGTTAATCTGAGCGGAAAACTGGCAAAGTTGGAGTTCCGGATCAACAACTTTAATGAATAATTTCATAATATAGGCTACCTACTTTAATTTACTAGTTATTCGAATAAATTAACAAATTACTAGATCATTATTATTCTATGAAGCCTATCTAACCAACTACCCTCTCGATTGAGTCGGCTGTTAAACAACTCATAGTTTTCCGGCTGGGAAATGGAGAACTAATACTCTCTTCTCATTTCTCGTATAACGTTTAATAATACTGATATTCATGGACTGTTTGTCGACTATTTAATACCAATAACTAATTGAAAATATATTAAAGTCATCAGTAACAACAACGTATATAGGTATCCATATGGATATAGATATGTTGGATATTTATGTAGAAGACCTATGACATGCAAGCTAATTACCAATACACTGTTTAATCATCGACACAGAAATATGGCCGACATCGCCTAATATACTCACGCACACATATGCAAAGTCACATGTCACAAGACAGAATTATAGGAGTCGCAAATATATAACGTTAACGTCAAATAAGTAAAAACATTTTTTCAAAAGAGTTTTCCATTGATTTGTGTACTTGTTTATATGTATACCCGTATCACGAACCAACTTTTTCGGGACATTCTTAATTTTCTTGATGGATAGTGAAGAAACTAAACCACATAAAGTTTTATTGCCAATTGCGGTACAAAGAATCTGTCGACATGCCGGCGGAGAAGATTTTTCCTGTGATAGAAATTTTATTACATGGATGTTTTGATTCACATGAATATCATTCTTAAATCAGTTATCGTAACTTTCTGCATTAGATTAGTTATATAAAATGTCATTTCTATTTTATCTTTATATATACATATTTGTATTACCTACTATTATCCGTCTTAGAGAATCGTAAAGTCAAATAAACTTTAAAATCGCTCTTACGTATAATTTACTAAATACTTCATCATAATATGTTTTTTAAACTCTGTGACCATATTAAAAAGTAATTATACATATATTTCAATTTCATTTTAGTAGAACAAATTAATTTGAAATTCAAATTATTGACCGTCCCTTGATGTTCGTTTCGGAAACTTTTGGTAAACTTTTACTACAAAGTAGGTATTCCTCTGTCGCGTGACTAGGACAAATAAGGCATACATCACACATACACTCGCAGTCTGAGAACTGCCATTTAAGATTGTGTCCTCAATAGGCAAACTGTAAGCGGCTGACTGAGTGAGCCGCAAATTTGTGGTCAACTGTAATTCAAGTTAGCTGTAAACCCAGATCAATTTCCGTGCGTCGCAAGCAAACTGTTATGAGTTAGCCGCTTACTTAAGTTGAACGACTGAATTTTCACTTTCGTATTGTACGAAGAGAGTGGTCGTGTTTGCGGCAGACTCACCGCGCCCGGTAAACATCCATATCGCCGCCGCCGACTGCAACCGATTTTGCTGTGAGTCGGCCACTAACTGAAACAGTTAGCGTACGTAATACTGCAAAATGCATAAATGGAGCGCAAAACGTATAAAGTGGACACTCTATTTCAAATATATGAAAGGTAGTACTAAACCGATACGCAACAAACCCAGTCGGTCGCTAAAATTTTGCCTACTGGGAACAAAGCCTAACTGTCACGCAGGAGTCTGCGTCAGTCGGAAATTGAATCCGGGACCTTATGCTTCGCAAACAAAATCACAAAAAACAAACTCACTGAATGAACAACAGAACTGAGTTGTAAGTTAAGCTTGTAATAATTTCTGAAATATTATCATAAAAACTCCGGAATTTCCCAGAAATTCTATAACAAGGATGAAGTTTCTGCGAATGATAACATTAATACACTAACATTATAACATTTTAACACTAACAAAATAATGTTACACGTGTATATGTATATGTACCCACTTATCGCATAATAATAAACTAATCTTCCACGACAGTGATTCCATATATCTATATTAAAGTCTGGTTAAATTCTCACGTTAACTTAAAAGCTTCCTTAGTATAGGCCTAGAGTATTTTCGTTTTTAATTTTCATTCCAGCTAAAGTTTCTTTCGCCACGTTTCACTGCACATGGTGACGTCAAGCCCGACCTGAATCCCGCTTACGAAGTTTTCTACACCACTCGCATACTTACATGTGTTCCAAATATGAACAGTGGCTGCTTGGCCGCTACTCAGACATGACATCAAGAGTGCAGAGTGATATCCCTTAAAAAATCTCAAACCTAACTATATGATACACCAAAATAAATTTCGATGTTATTCGTCCGACTTTAAACTATGGTTGTGAAAATAAACGTAGAAAAGTTTAATAGGTCGGAATTAATTAAGTAAGAACATGAAGGTCAATCACATTTTATAATGAACGATAGTTCTCTGATAAATTAAAATTCATACGTAATCATTTTTGTCTATGTAAGACAATATACTTTTTACAACTTATCATATAAAACAGGTGCATTTAATCATGATGAAATTATATTCTTATTAACATCAAATGTAAACAGAACTTACTAACTATAGCTTCTCCTACAGCTGTATTCGTAACTCGTCACCCTTGTCCATGAACGGCAGGGGATGGTGGTACCGCAGGCTCCTTTGCTATCCTTATGCCATAAAAAAAAAATAAAAAAAGACAGACTCTTCAGAGTATAGGTCTCTCCATAATTGAGCATTCTTCGATATACGGTTCCGATGCGGCAATCCGCACACCACCACCGATGTGGTGGATTAAGTCTTCAGCTCAAATGCTGGAAAAATTCACATTAACCCCTTCCCTCCCCCATATTTCACTTAACGACCTCTATTCAAGAACAACCTACACGGAAGCGCTCATAAAATTTTGCTTTTAGCCTTCAACATTCACATCAAAACCAGCGGCTGCGCCCGAAATGACTTCAATTCAATCTCTACGATTAACAAAACACGTCTAGATCTGACCTCGTTGAAACAAATATATCAGATATGTTTTACTTTTTATAAGTTTATGCATGAACTTTATTATTACATCTAATTATTAATATCTATTCGCCTTACCAATCCGGGTGGAAACCGCTCTAAGACTCCTCAATCATAAGGAGAGATCTGTAGCCTGAAATCAATGATTGTTATAAATAATTATTATTTAATCATAAAGTAATAAACACTAGGTAGATCATTTCAAATTGAAGTATCAAGGCCGTTGGAGATAATTAAAAAAACAAATAATTTTTGTTATTGCTATAGTACCAGTTACATCTTATTAGGAGGCTTCGAAGCAGTTAAAAACTTTCAACAATCAAATTGGCCAAGAGCCACTGAAAGTTTCCAACAAGAGTTTCAAACTGTTATCACTTGTAATAACCGACACTGGCCATTTAAATTACTCCATCTTTAACAGACACAGTCGACGTAGCTGTAATAAAAACATGCTGTAACTAACATGAATTTTACTAATTATATTATAACTTACGAATTTAATATAAGTACTTAATCACAACTATGCCAATACTGAACTTTTGCCAACTAACTTTATGTGATTAAAAAGGCTATAGACCCTTCCTCACAACTTGGACAACATTTAGCCATATTGGGACGGCCTAGAGTACGTATTGCCGAAATTCCACGTGTATCAGAGTGTAGTAATAGATGTCATTGTACCCCTGCTTCGTACAAGGACTTTTAGTTAGGATTGTGTTATTATGTAGTCATTGACATAATTTGTCAGTTATTTAAATAAGTTATTAAACATTATGTATTGCAGATTCCCTGGGGATAAATCCTTCATCAAACCAAGTGAGAATTATTATGTAAGACGCATATAATTTGAAAGCAGCATATTTTTTTTACATAATATAAGTCAGTGCTTGACTACTATCCCACCTGATGGTAAGTGACGATGTAGTCTCTTTAATTATTAGTATTCGAATCATTCCAGCCGGCGACGTTTACCCACTACACTACACTATTTTTGCTTACATAATTATAATAAGTATGTGTTATGGTAATTACTCTTAAAAAGTTAGTTTTGACTATTCTCACAAAATCATTTACTTGAAAACTGAAATCTTAATTTATCACGACACATTAAAAGTAAAATTAAAAAAGCCTTTCGAAAAAAGAACTTTCTAGCACATTATTTTCTTTACTTCAGTATTTTAATCTTATTGTTTAACGTTGAAATATCGAATTACTTTAGTTTTTCTTCATACTTAAAACCTTTTTCAGAGCCCTTAACGCTTAAATAAGTGAAGTTAAGTACTAAGCCTCACGAACCCTCTGTGCTGAATAATTTGAAGGCGAATATAAAAGGCCATTGTCTCGTTATTCAAATTAGAATTAGATTAGAAACGGTTGATTCTTGTGATAATATAAAATTCTTAAATAAATATATTTCGTCTTTCTTTGTTAGCTCTAAGTCTGTATTGTAGCACAGGAGACGAGATAAATAAAGAAAAACAAAACGCCGGAGGCTTACTATTATCAATTAAAATTAAATTATTATTCGTTTACAATAAAATTAATCATCATGCATTAATGTTAACGTCAATGGCAATTTGTGTGTATATTAACGCGTTAATTAGTGCGATAAACTGCTAATCATATGCGTCGAGTAATTTTTAAGACCTTAATTAACCCGTTAGGATAAGTGGCAGGAATATTACAAAACTAGCAATATAATGTATCGTCAATTTATCGTTAATTTAGCTATTAAAAAGATCTCCGACTTTATAAACAGACAATTACTTTGAATAAACTAGGACGAAAGTAATTAACGCTGCAAACTCATACTCTCACAATAGGATTCCTTGTGTCCTTGGTGCCATAAATAACACACAAAGACAAACACGCATACACTCAGACTGAGAATAGATATTTAAACTCGTCATTCAAATGTCTCCCGGGGAATCCAACTGTGGATCTTTGAAAGCTATGTAAAAGTAAAGCAAAGTAAGATAACCATTGCGCCTCATGAGTTGTCAGCACAATCCCCTTGTAAATGACACATACTGACAACCTTTATTTAAATTGCAATGTATGTTAGTTTATTAGTTTAGTTCAAACCTTGCAAACTGAATAAGAACTACTTCCTCTTATCCTATAAATAAAAAAAAATGATTAAATTTTTATGACATATATGACCTGAAACTTACTCACGATGCAGTACCACATAATCACAATTAATCACCATTGGCACCGAGTGCTATTATCAAATTCGTTCGCCATTTTTTCTAATCCATGACCTTTCCGAAATTGTGGTAGCGCCAAAATTCTATGTACATGAGTGTATCATATAATTATATGATTTTTAATTTAATTTGAAGTTCGATTTATTACATGTGAGTGAAAAGGACCGCGATACTATTCAAATGCAGTGGTAAATTAAATGAATACAGGTCAGTTTTATTTTGTTTCGTTGGCTACAGTTAACTGCAGATGAAGCACTCGAACTACCTAGCTTCCAATTAAGCGAATGTTTTCCAGTAGCTGATAACTCAAACAATACATATACGACCTATTGAAATAGTACTTTTCTCAAACAAATAAACCATACTTGATTAAACGTACTGAACATTCTGTGAAACTAACTCTTCGTTGATTAATCTAGACTCGAACTGATACTGCTTGAAATCTAAAAATAGTAGAACGCCCACTAGCCGCTTATCCATTGAAGGACACGACAATCTTATGTATGTAATGTGTAAACACGGAAAATTTCAAGCGTGCGTGCGAGTGGCATGGAGCTTAAAGTAGCTGCCACACCGGTAGATATTGCAGTGTTAAGTAGCCGGTAGTAAGTTCTGAAACATTTTATTTCTGCAGTGTGGAAGCAGCAGTTGAATTACCAAGCCGTGTCGTTGTCGTGTTCTATTTACTTTAGTAAATACTACACAGACATGTACCTATGTGCGCAACTACAAGTTATAATAACATATTATAAATATGTTTGCAGTAATATTTTGAGGTCTAAAATGCAATTGTTTAAGTCATGACTATAAAAATATTGTTGCTAAAGTAAAACCTTACCCATCCCCAGAAGTTATAGATGTATTTAAAATTTTGTTAGTTAGTATTCCATGCCCCTCACCAAAAGGGATGAATGAAACTGTAAGACATTTATCTTGACACATTGAGAAAGTACTAAACATCACGGAACTGACGTTCCGGATAATTTTACGAGGAAAAAACACGGGTCATTACCTAATTGTTACGAAATGGAATCCCACTGAAAGGATTTGTTTCAGATTCACAGAAGATTTATTGTTTTTATTCACGGTTCGCAGAAAGTTTCAAATTCATTAGACTTTTTAGCAATTTGTCTCATTAATACCTCTTGTTCAATGTTATTTAGTTTCAATGAAACCTTAAGTAACACGCCAAAATTTTAAATGTTTTAAATTTTAACAATGCTGCCTGTTAGAGAATATATTCGTGTAATATAATTATAAAGATTTGAGTAATATAATAATAAATATAATAATAAACACTTTTATATTTCAAATAATAACAAAATTAACGGTCGATATGCATATTTTATCTTTCTTTAATCCTCAATTCAGTTACTTAGTAAGTGTTAAGAATTCTAAATGATTACTATCATTACCTACTAATTCCTCCAGAGATACTCAATACTAGATACAAAGTATTAACAGCGGCTGTAAGATTAATAAGTATTCGTGAAATGTTATACGATATACTAATAATTCTGCCATATATACCCTGGCTTACGATGAAAAAGCTTTTATAATCATTTCATATAAGTTACCTAATCATGTAGACGTTGATGTATATTTTCAAAATATATCCATGGTCTATTTTGTATCACGTCACTTTATTCTCAGTTTAGCTGCTATTAAAGAACTTCTAGAGGTCTAGGTCTTTTCGTCTAAAGGTCATTTCATTATATGCCTTTTTACGTTTTTACAAGAGCTTACTCACGTTTATTTTACTTTCCTTTCATAAAAAAAACCCTTTTACAAAATATAAAATTTTATTACTTAATTTAAAAAAACTCTAACTTGTGTTGTATGTCAGCATCGACCCAAATATCACGCGCGTTTTGAAGAATTCCTCCCGTATAAATATACATGTATGAACGTCAGACTCTCGGAGGCTTGTAATAAAATTTTCATGAAACGCAAGAACATTGATGTAGAACATTCGTAATGCTGAGAGTAGACGAAAACGTCCACTTTAGTGTTTTATTATGACACGTATGTATGTCATGGTAGTTACTAATGGATGTCCAAATCTTTGTATCACCATAATCAATGATTATAACTGAAAAAATAAGCTTTATGTTATAACTAGCTGAACCCTGCGCCCGATGTTACGCCAACACGAACTGCCATGGCAATATGTGTAATTCATTGGAATGGTTGTGGCGCCACCTGTTAAAAATTGGTCATAACAACTCAGAAACCTTCGTGGGCTCATACACAACAACTGTGCTAAAGATCATCACATGATTA
>DWPA01003479.1:0-14020 GCA_018251375.1 Calpodes ethlius
AACATTATGGAGAATTCTCAGATGTGCAGGTTTCCTTACAATGTTTTTCGTCACCGAAGCAAGTGATAATTAACTTGGAATACGCACATAACTTTTTGAAAATTAGAGGTGCGTGCAGGAGTCGAACTCACGCCCCCACGTTCGGGACACCAACGTTCACTCACTTCACTGCTCGCATTATTATTTACGGCCTTACGATTCAAGGTGATGTTTTTGGAAACGTGTTTTCCTAAAGAATTATTAAAAAAAAATGGTTTTTCTTTTTTTCCGTAAAGTTTTAATTTTAGTTACTGCTTTATTCGTCGGGGACATCGATATGTAGTTATAAAAAGGAATACCATTTTAAGACATGTAAATAAATTATATTGTATTGTCAATGATTTTTGAGATTCTAAAAATACAAAATTTTAGTAACCCATGTGTCAGTCTTTTGTATAACTATTATTGGACATAAAATTTTTATGCTCTATCCTATTGCGTATGCGAAAGTAGGAGATAAAAATAAGTATTTATTTTTATAATGAAATACTAAAATATAATCATACCTCAACTGCGAGTACGGCGTCAGCGTTCCCAGTAACAACCACGGAGTCCCGTCGCAAATTTTCATCTGATGAGTAGTCAAACATTCTACATTCGTCCTCTTTTGGGTCAGAGTTGGAGCCTTGGTTTTCTTCAAGAGATGACTGGCTATTATCTAGTATTATGTCCTCAGTTATGGGTATGTCTGTTGTGATCAATTCTTCCTTGTCGTCCACACTTTTTATTTCACAATTATCGCCAATAACAATATCTTCTGATACATCAAGCATGTCAAAGTGTATATCATTAACAATAGGATTCTCTTGCAAATCATTTTCTTCCATTACTGATTCACTGTTAAAAGGTAAGTAATCTATATTTACCGTTTCCATAACTGGAAAATATTTACTAAAATCTTCTCTAATAACTAACACTGAACAATCTTTTAAAATAATTTTATTAGGATCCATGGAAGTTAGTGATTTTACTTCATCAGTTGTCTTTTTCTTAGTTTTTCTTTTTGATTTTATATTTTTCGTTCGTGTTTTTACTGGCGTATGCTCTAAATCATCAAGTGATATTATATCCTCAATGGGTCTCTCATCACTGATTATTTGTTCGATTAGTGATATGTTAGGTGGCTTACTCTTCTTATTACTTTTCTTTTGATTATTAGGGGTAGGACTCTGTGATTTCGATTTCTCTCTTTCCAAGTTTTTCAACCGTCTACTTCTTATTACTGGTTTTGTATCTTTTACTTGCTTGATCTCTATGCTTTCAAATGCTATTTGTTCTAGCTCTTCTGTAGGCATACTTGTGAAATCTTCCACAATTGAATCTTCAGTAGATAAATTCTCTTCAGGGATATTCTCTAATATGTTATCCTGAACATCTTCATCACATGGGGAAACATTTACATATGTCATACCTAAAGTATGCAATGATTTTTTATCTGAGCCTTTAGATTCTATAGAGCTATATAATTTAAACTTTTCTTGTAGTAAAACTTGAATCTCCATATCAATTTCTTTCATTCTTTCTAGTGGATCTATTGAACTTGCTTTTGGTTCATCCTCGATAGTGATTGACGGGACATCGTTAGTCTGAGTTGCTTTTGAAATATGCTTCTTCTTGTCAGTTTGTGAGAATCGAGAACATGTATTAAGTTCAATTGTTTGTACTTCAATTGAATGCATAGTTTTTCCAACTTGAGGCTGAACTGGAGGCTGCTTTTTGTCAATTTTACTTGGTTTTTTAGATTTTGGTTCAGAATTAATAGTTTTTGCTTCTGAATTAACCTTATTAGTATTTGCTGGTGCCAGAGCCGTATTTCTATGAGCATGATGAACAATTACTTTTTTAGGTTGTTCAGTAAACAAATCAAATGTTTTTAAAGTTGTTTTAACTTCTGTTTTTATCTGCGTTTTACACAAAACTGTACCGGGACTTTCTTTGGGACTTAGGCTAGAATTAAGAGTTTCTATAGAATTGGACTTTTTCCGAGGTTCATCAATTTTTTGATCTGATTTTTTTAGAAATTCTTTCCTCTTGGTATGTTTCTCAGGAAAAGATTGTTTATCCTGTTCTTTTTTGGACTGTTTGGAAGAATTTTCATTTGTGACAATCATTATATTTTTCTTATCTGAATCATAAGAAACAGAGTTACTTTTCTTGCGTTTTTCTTTGCGATGCGCTGGACTTTGATCAATTGATCTTTTACGTGATGATGTAGCAGAGGTTATTGTTATAACATGGGGAGTATCTAATTTTCCAATTTCTTTCCTTACTTCCTTAAATTCAATTTTTTCACTTGCTTTAGTACAAGTGGGTTTTTCTATATTTGTATGAGAATTTAAAGAATTATCACAATTTTTACTTTCAACTCTTTCAGGTGGCGAGTCTTTCTTCATCATAGATATTTGGGATTTAATTTGATTATTATTATATGAAGGCAATTTTAAAGGAGAGCTAGCAATATTTTGTAACTGATGATCAATTTCTTCTTTAATTGATTCCTTCTCTGGTGTATTTAGATTCAATGCAATATTTGTGTTGCTATCTGGTGACCTTGGTTTATCATATTCTTTCTCAAGATTGAGATTAGAATTGTCATCATTGTCAATAAAAGAATGATCTACTGCCACATGATATTGTTTGTCTAACTCAGCAAATGGATCATCTTCTTCTTCTAAGGGTTCAGTATTTGGTACAAATGATTGTGGACTTACAGGTTCCGCACTATATAATGTATTTTCAGGTTTCGAATGAGTATTAGCATTGAATAATTCATTCAGTCTGTCATCTAGACTTTTCCTTGTATATTGAGGACTTTCTAATGTAATGGCTCTTTCTTGACTGAAATTCCGACTTCTTCTTCTTGTGGGTGTTTCGAAAATTGTATCATTAGTGTTATAATTAGTGGTATGATTTTTATCATACTCTTGGTTATGGACTTCATTACTCTCTTGTGCACTTTGAGAGTGTGTGATCTGCGAAATATTTAACTTTTGCTCAGGGGCCTCTGAAAATGGTGTATAATCATCATACGTGAATACATTGTCAAAATATTCATTCTCATAATTTGATTGTTCATATCTTTGCTGATGAAGTTCATTATCATCTCCTATTTCAAACTGTTGGTCATATTCATCTAACTGCAAGGCTTTAGAAAGTTCTGCCATTACCATAGGCTTGATATCCTCAAGTAATACAGTATCCTGAGGGTCAAGAATACATTGCATTTGTTTCATAAATGTATCCTCGTAGATAGTATTAGTGTCATTTTGTATGAAATCAATTGAACTTGAAGTATGCAAGGACTTTTCAGCAATAGACCGTAAATGCCTATTGAAACTGTATTGTGATTCTGTTATTAGACTACTGATTGCATATTCAAATTTGGAAGAAGAGTTTGGATTATCCATTAATTTATGTATTTTCCCTTTGTCCATCTTAAAGAGTTGATTAACTATCTTACTTTTTATTTTGGTAATAGACGTATCATTACTTGATTTATTTGATTGTCTTTGTCTATTTGCTTTTTTCTTTGAAGATTGCTCTTGATTAAAATTTTGGTTATCTTCTGTAGTCTTTTGAACTATTGGATCTTCAATTTGGTTATGGGTAAAACTATCACCAACCTCTGAGTGGGGATCATTTCGGTTTAATAAACGTTTCCTGATTATATCTACAGTATCATCAACAGATCTATTGAATGACCCAGAATTATTAATAACAGGCGTAGGATTTCCCCCATAATGGTCATTTGACGGTGGCCTATGGCCAGTATAGTCATATAATGGTAATTTACTACTCTCACCCCCATCATACCTGTTATTTTTATTTTGTTCATATCTAAGAACTCTTTCATCATATTTATTCAAATTGTCAGTTGCCCAAGGAGATATAGAGTTTTGTCTAAAAGACTCTCTCGGAGGAACATATCTGTCATCAATATCTCCCATGCTGTTCATGTGACAGTGCTTATTAATGTCCTCGTAATAATTAGATGGTTCTGGGGGATATTTCATACTATTATTGTAGGGTGTCTCTGATGACCTTGTTGGACGTGATATGGAGTAAACATGTTTGTCTTGAGATTGATTGCTTTCGTCTTGATTCCTTGGATAATTGTTGGGTCTATAATTTGATCTATACTTCCCTCTATCATGGTGATCATGACGCGTACGGTCATTGCTGTCTAAACGGTGTTTGTATGGTAGCGAAGGTCTATGTGGCCTTGAAATAGGTGGTGGGAACCTGAGGATGTATACAACAATAATTGTTTATTTAAATAATAATCATTTAAGAAATATGAATAATTGTAAATATTAAGTTTTTTTTTACAATATTAACTCGGTATTTTGTTATCATCAATGTTTGAAAGATAGGTACTATTTGACATTTTAGGCGGCTACGACAATATTTTGTATTGGGACTATATTGTTTGTCATGTACATATATTTCGTCATTTAATTGAGCTTACCTGTGCTGATCCAGAAGACCATAGCCCCTAGAGGGTCTAAAATGCTGATTGCCGCCGTTTCTTGACCTAAAGTGTCTAGGATTCTCATTCCGCCATCCACCAATTCCTGGATGTCCTCGCCTCATTATGCCACATTTAAATCAAAACACTACACTAAACACAATTTTTTACACAATCATTTCAGTACAATATTTATTTGTTTGATTCAACTCAAATATTGTAAAACAAACAAGCAAGATTCAGTAAATCTCGTCCTTGTAATGTATAAAAACATACACAGATAAAATCAAATTACCTTCTTTGACATTGATTCAATGTTGCTATATTAATATATTACAGACTATAAAGCGCTAATATGACAGTCTTATTCACAGATAATCAATAACACTCAATGTAAAAAGTCAGTAAATAACAATAAATAAACCTAATTATTATAAGGCAAATAGCTTTTGTTAATTTTGTAGGTAATCCAAAGATTATGATTATGGACATGTGTAATATAAGCTGGACAGACTGTACCCTAAATTATTTTTGCACATTTGTGATGCCTTGAGAACGCGTTTGTTAAACTGGTCTACAGTACAGAAATCAGTATATATATTACTGATGAATCTAAATATTATATTTTCCTGGGTGCATGATAGAACAGACTAGTCATATATATTTAATTAATTGAATAATATATTTAATTAAATATATAAATGTGAGAGAATCATTAATGTGTGATGTTACAAGGATTTCTAAAACGGTCGATATTGACCTATAGGGAGTCGGATATCGGTTTTCAAGGGGTTAACATAAATAAAAACTGATCTTGGCGGTCGATGAGGTTAAAAGACGACTGCTGTTAATTAATTAACTTCTTATTTAAAACTTTCAAGATGCTGCATAACTTACTGTGTCAGCTTTTTATAAGTATTACAAATATTTGATTAGTAAATATCATTCTTGAAGTTTTAAAAAAAACTCAATAAATTGATAAGCGTGCTCAAGTTCATATAACATAAAAGCTCGGTAAGGGAAAAAAAATAGAGATAGAATTTTTAAAGAAATTTGACAATGGGGATTGGATTGGTCTGAGGTATTTGTTCAAGAGATATATCCCTTTACAAAATTGAAAATTTTTAGAAAAAATTGTTTACAAAATTGTAAAGGGGTCTCTTGTCCAAAATACATTCGAGAATCCCTGGCTGAGAAAATGCGGCTCACATTAAAAAAAAAATTTGCTTTTACACAGTGATGGTTTATAAGTAGCATTGAATAAATTTAACTGTTTAATTAGGTACATATTACTTTTTTGATAGTTTTGCGAGGTCTTTGTAACATTTTTTGTTTGTTGTCTTTCTGAAAAGTAACCCCAAACACCGGTAATTTATCGAATCAGGTATTGAATCGGTCAGGTATTGAATAAACTTATCAGGATTATTGATTACCTGAAAACAAATATCAAACAACAAGATGTCTGTTATACGACTATATTATAAATTACATATAAGTAGTTTTCCATAATTGTCTGAAAGCGCATAAATTCTGTGCGTTTTAGGCTAATTTATCATTTCCTTAGAGGCTTACGTTATAATAACAATCATCTCTATACTCTAATGAGACAGAACTCTCATTTATCGTGTAACAACACAAGAGCCGTTAGCCGTTAAAGTGGTAGTCAAACACCGGCTAAAATCGAAGTGGGGTCTTCAACACCTGATCTGACTTTGCGCAAGAACAGGACAGCTTCGCGGCCATCGATCAATCTGTGGTCGTAGGACAGAGCCAGATACATCATTGGTCGTATTTCTACCTGGATGGGAACAAACAAAAATGTATTTTTTTTTTACCATACCAACCATGACATTGTTATTATTGGAGAGGAAACCTCCAAAAGATGTTCAGTATTCCTAAAAGACATCTGGTTAAGTGGGATTTATTTTTATCTAATGAATTTATAGCCGTATTGCGGCGGCCCGGAATATTGACATGATTTAAAAGTAATCAGATCATAAAAAGTGACGGAAACACGCCCCTCTGCTTGGTAATAAGACTTTGATTAGGATTATACTGTCAGTATTAGTAATTGATATTATTACTGGTATTATAAACTTTTTGTAATATCTTCTAGCTCTTGTCGTCTTGTTTATGTTCATCTGGGAGCTAGAGAGATAGTAAATTCGTTCTTTTTCTCCCTTTTTTGGGTGAGAATGCATCGGTGGTACCTTTTATGTTGACGGTGTCCATGGGCGACAGTGATCTCTTACAATGAGGTAGCTCGTATTTCGGCTAATTTCTTGTTTATTTACATTAAAAGCTTTATGACTGGTAATCTGTGCTTCGCCTTAATTTAAAGGCCTGTGAATTTAGAATTCTGCTACCTCAATCTTTTTGTTTTGAAATATAAAAATGTGTGTGTGTATCTGTGTGTTTTTATACCGCTAGCAAAATAAGTATTAGGCTAAATATACACTAGAGATGTACGAGGTAGCTGACAGTACGCGAGAATTCAATCCACCAATCATCGCACACAACCACAGAAAATGAAGTAGTCTTATTGGTGGATTCTTTTCATAACTCCGTTGGATATTTAGCCTTAGGCTCTTTCTTGGATTACGTAGTTGTCTATTTACCTTGCCCGCTATGGCGACTGGTCGTTGAACGATCGCATGCATACCCAAAATCGACGACTGGGGTAAATTTATGATGGGCATTGACAAAAGCGACCCAAACACTCCTCCGTTGCTTATCGTGAACGTTCCCCCTTGCATGTCCGCTGGTGTTAGTTTGCCTGTAAAATTATCAGACTTTAAAAATATGTATACTGACTGAATAAAAAAAATATATATTATTATTACTGGGCATCTTTAGCAAAATCGCTTTATGTTATTCTTATAACATGTGAAAAGTTCCACGTAAGCCTCATAGATTCTATCATCAGAATTAAATTTAAATAAAAATGGGCCCAATCTGCAAGTACATCATTGAAACTTCAGAAACAGAAATTTCTGACTCATTCGACGTAATAGAAAAATATAAAAGTGCTTTTGAAGTGACGTCATTAGTAGATACGCGTGTTGACGTGCTGTCAAAAGTGGTAATATTTTGAATTTTATAGTTTGATAACGTTAACGTACGTATTACTAGATAGTGTTTTAGACCTATATAAGTTTTATGGGCTCCAACTGATTAAAACAAAACACATACCATATAACCCTTATTAACCCCGGTTAACTTCGTCCACTTAGGTATCCCAATTTGTAATATATATATATTTCTTATGGGAATATGATTACCATTGTTTGTTCTTTTAGGAAAAATAATATAAGATCAGTATTTATAAATAGTTTGTGTTATAAGATTATATGTTTAATTTTGGCTTGAAGCAACGCGTGAGGTCGCATACGAAAAAAACAATACGTTTTGAGATAAGTTTTTGTGTAAGTGTATTGGTATTTATTATACGTCATTTTGTTCGTCGAATTCTTAGAACATTTGCGAATAAAAATTTAGAATTACCATTATGATTATGTATATTTCCATTTCACTTTTGAACGGTCATATTACACAGAATGTAAAATTATAAGTAAAAAAAATCGGATTTATTGTCAATAAAACCCGTTTTTTTCTAATACCCTTCGAAGCAAAGGACAGTACAAAATGAAATAAACATTAAAATGTTATTGTTTCTTTATGTCGGTTCATATCGCTTCATATTTGTTCATACCGATTATCTAACTGGCTCTCAAGAATTGTAATACGTACTTCTAAAAACATATACAAAGATTTTTTCGAAACAAAGACCGATTTCAATTATGTAAGATCTTACGTTTTTTTTTTCAATTCAATGACACGGTTCTTGACAAGTTCAAATAAAAACGGAATTTGGAGAATTGGTTGATAATTACCGGGTTAAAAATATAAAAAATATAATGAAGTACTTCCTCCTTTTCAAGGGCTTCACAAATCCAAATAGCTTTTCACCATTTTTATACTGTATATGCAAACAATTTTTGGTATTTCGACAAATAAACAACATTCGTTTTAAAAAATTGCTTCGTACCTCGGAGATGAAAAAAAATATCCACATTCTTACCGCTTCTAGCTTTTTCAGCAACAGCCCCCAAAGCTAATTCAATCCTGGGATAGTCCATTGATTCCACATTGCGAATAACTGGCACCACTAAGCCTTTCGGTGTCGCCACAGCTACTGATATATCTACATAATCCCTGAAGACATAATTTAACTTGATTAGTTTTTATATGGAATTGTAGTCGAAACTCAATACATATATATATATATATATATATATATATGAACACTTATTAATAAATTTAAGTATTTTCCAATCGTGGTATGATAGCTTAATGATAATTTTCTAAGAAGTTTATTGGCAGTATCATGCACGACGTCCAAATCAAAATTTTGTAAATAAAAAAAAAAATCAAAGATATTATTTTTTACAGTGTTACAAATATGGTGAAATATGCTACAATATAACTATGTTTTATATTTATTTAAGTAATTTAATTATTAAAATTAAATGTAATAATTGTTTAATATATAAGACCTAAATATGTGTAAAATAAACACACTACAACAAATTATTATCTGTGGAATTCATCTGTTACAGGTAGGCAGAATTTTCACAGTTCTAGAAACTCTTTAAAAACATGACACGGATCTCATGCCATTTACGACGTATCTAATAAAGAAAAAACAATTTACCTATAAATAATATCGTTTCCCATTATGACGCCGTTGATCACAGGCTGATCCATTAACGCATTAGCTGCAGCTTTCAAGAAAGGCGACATGAACGATAACTTGACGCCATATTTTTTCATGAACGCGTCCAAATTCGCTTTTCGAAAAGCCATTAATTTACTGTACGGAAAAATAAGCGTAGATTAGAAATTTATTCACATTATACCTTTTTTTTTAGGAAATATAATAAACGCTAACACACTCATACCCCCGCAGTGGGATTCCCTGTGTCGCGGGTGGAATGGACTACACAAGTAACACGTCACTAACATCCATGACCCGAGACCAAATATTTATCTGTCACATAAATATCTGCCCGGCCGGGAATCGAACCCAGGACCCATCGCTTCGTAGGCAGGGTCACTACCAACTAGGCTACGGGGCCGTTAATGAAATATAATATTATTCGACCTCATGTCACATTCGTTGAAAGTAGTCAACATGGCCGTCGTATTCTGCGCTTCCTTTAGTCTCTCAGCGATCCGTCGACGCATTTTATTCATGGGCACTGGATGTTCTGTTCGTGTTCCTGATATCGTTTTAGTGGGATCGCCTATTCTTTGTGCCGCAAGCTGAGGAATAGGATTGGTAAACTGGTTAATAAATTCAAATATAGCTCCCATATTTCGCATTTTATTTTAATTTACTACTGAAACTGGTATCATTGAGACGTTTTTTCGGACCTATACACCCACCCAATTACTTCAAGGTACATGGAGGCTTAGAATAATACCGCTTAGGACTGTAATTGTGGTACATAATGTGTAAGCATTTCAAGGAAGACATTAAGCCGATATATATTTTATTCATCTTACTAAAGTAAGAAATTTTTTATCATTTTATTATTCTGCTGTAAAAATAACTCTCTGAATAAAATTTATGGATGTGATATGTAGACAGTGTCTACCGGCTTTTCTTATGATAGTTAAACAAATAAACATTTTAAGGTAAATTGTTCATTATTAATTTAGTTTGTGTATTAAATTTGTTGATGTTGCAATAAAACAGTCTAACTATTCTTACAGTGGGACCAGCAGTTTTTTTAACAACTGCAGTTTTAGCGGCGGCAGGTTTGGCCGCTGCTGCAGGTGCCGGGGCTGCAGCTGGTGCAGGCGCAGGCGCGGCTGCAGGCGCCGGTGCTGCTGGTTTCGGTGCAGGTGCCGCAGCTGGCTTTGCTGCTGCGGGGGCGGGTGCTACACCTGTTACGTCCACCTGGAGATAACCGTATACAATGCTATATTTTTGTTTATTACGTGTAGAATAAGGTTTAACTAAATAGTTATCGGGTTCCAGTTTACGCTTAAGCCTTATTTTGTTTATGTACCTTTTCTTAAAACATAAAACTTACTCTTTGTAAACGAAAATGCAAAGGTAAAAGTGAACATAATTATAGTCTGACAGCTTTTATTCAAACTTTTAAATACAATTAGTTAATAGACCGATTAATTATAAACAAATATTATTAGCGTTTGTTATTAGAACCTACCCCTAAAACAAGCAATAGGTAATGGTCTCCCGGTATGGTAACTATTGCTGGCAAAACGCACGTATGGGTCATCAGTAATTAAGTTGGTCAGTGCCAGTATTAGCAAAGGAAGTAATCTGGTTTTATATGAAGCAAGATCGCCAATATATACATTACCGTGAAAAGGGGCTGCTGAGACTTCACTGATTCGCCGTCCTTCACTAACATCTTCACGATTTTACCATTCCCTGGAGACATCACAGGGAGAGCCGTTTTATCTGTTTCTATTTCCAGAACCACTTCATCTATCGCCACTGCGTCACCTTCTTTCTTTATTAATCTATTAAAAAGAACACGTACATACATGTTACAATAAGTATAGATGCATCAATCATGTCAGAACCGATCCTAAAGTTTGTAAAAATTAAAAAAAGAACAGGATTCCAAATAAAGCTATTCGATGTTTGGGGTCTTACCCAATATTCAAATAATTTTCAAATAATAGCAACATTAAAAAAAAAAATTAAATATTGGGTTATCTTTTCTGTAGGCAGATTTTATCCACATAAAATCCGACAAGATTTTATTTTATTAAATGTTTTTACTATGGCAATCAAGTTCAGCCAGAGTATAAGTTTATTGAAGGCTGATTTAGGAGCGGAGGTGGCAGACTCTTCGGAATGATAATAATACAAACAATAAAATATTAATGATGTAATAGATATTGATAATAGATTAAATACGCGTACCCCCACCAAGCAAGTTCAACTTCTGTGCCCACTTATGATACCCTAGTCGACTGCCACGGGTCAGTATTCTAAGCCGCTCCAATACGGCTAGTGCTTGAGAGATCATGTTGAGCAACCAGTTCTTGTTTTCAAGATATTTTGATTTACTAGTCAATCTCAGTCTCCTACACCTGAACCCTCATTGGAACAGACTGCTGGAGCATAACCTTTACACTTGTTGACAAAGTTGACTTCGTAATGGACTTCCAATGTAGTTATGAAGACTTACTTGATATCACCGCTGCTAACAGAGTCTGGAAATGTAGGTGCTTTGACCTCTTCCACTGCTCGATAGGTGAATGTGGTGTGGATACATCGCTTCCATATAAATTGAAGTGTTAAGTCTGAAAGCCTTCTTTGGTACCTGAAGCAAGGTACACGTCAGGTTTGTGAAAATAAATCAAACATTTCTTTTGTTATCTACATGTTCTGTAACTATTTGTATTGGATGTATAACAAGTATAATATAATGTAACGCTCATTTGTGGTTTATTTGAAAATAGCTTTAGGAGGAGGCCGCCGAATGTGTCAATACTGGTACCATATTTAATTATAGCAAGTTACTGTGCGTAAGCTCAGCAATTATATTTTTAATAACACTATACCAATCTTCATGATTAATTAATTTTTATCGTCATTATTTTTGTATTGATTTTAGACTTTGGAATGTGGCCATAAAATTTTAGGTTCTTTTTCAATTTGTATTTCATATTTGATAATTATTTCGAATACACTCAAAGTACGTAAGATCGGTAATTATATTTTTAGTTATCGGCCTGCCACGACATTTTACGGAAGATATTAAGATCTCTATTGGCCTCAGATAATATTTTTCAATTTGTTTCATATATGGTTAAACCAGTTAATGTTAATGACCAGATGTAAAAAAGTTCCATAAACACGAATATAACTTATCATTGTAGAAAAACTTTAATTATATTATTGCAAATTGCATTTGTACTTACTGGTGGTATTGACAGTTGCAAAAACGACCTTTAAGTATTAATACTTATTAAATCCTAATGTTTCATTAATATTCAATTGCACAAAGTTGTTTATTGAAATCTACATAATTAAAATATAAGTAATAAATAACAAAAATAATAGTATGAAAGAAATTATAAAAAACATTAAAATATCGTGCAAAGTTATTTTGTACGACAATGTAATAAAGCATTTAATATTTAAAGTTATCCTATAAATAAATAAATAAAATTTGTTTATAAAACTGGATGAAATCCGTACACCGACATTTTACCTACAGAGTACACAATAATACAAACCTCTAATAGAGCTCAAAATAAAAATCATTAAAAAATTATAACTGTCCATTAACATAATATCCACGTTAAAATATAATAAAATGTAGGATACAAATGTAGAAGACAACCTCATAGTATAACACACGTATAATTAATGTTATAATAATACTACGACTCACTTGAAATTATCAAAAGTTAAAATTTTTCTGGGAGACATTGTGACGTATTGTGGATGCCAGATGCTCTTTCCCTGCAAAATCTGAAATTAAATGTACGACAGTCATTTACTACGCATTTATTATTCCTTTCTACGAAAAGTTAAAACTTAGGCTAAATGGGTTCAGAAGACCAACCAGGACTATCATATACATGTAAAAAAGAACAAAAGTGCCCGTGTAAGAGAAGCGTAGATTTTAGCGATCGCTTATTTCACAAACAATCAAACAAAACACTACGAATGTGATGAAAAACTTTTACATAATTTCATAGGAACATTCTTTCACGTACTTCTACTCTAGCACAAAGACCTCCCAGTACGTTACAGAAATATATTTTATTACGAACTATAACTTACAAGTCTTGTTATTCGACGTCTGAGCATATTTAAATATTTATTTAAAACTAAAATAACCAATCAAGTCAACAAATATGGACATTAATATAGTTAAAATAACATTATAGAAAATCAATCAACACTTCACTCAATATTTGAAGTAAGCTGATATTCTTTTAATGATAGTTCTGTCATTGGATTTGATTGTTTTGAAAGAGGTCAATTATATAGTTCACACTTAGAATAATACATACAAAATAAAGAATGTAAATTATACTCATTCAGGGTATGAATTAGGTTAACGTTGTCCTGAAATGAAAGTACCTCCGGCATGTTCATGGTTCTCGGTATTGAGAAAATAAGTATATTGATCCCAAAGGATATACGGAATTATTTCTATTACATCATATCGTATATTTTTGCGGGTCGTTCAACAAACAGGCACAGATTACCCCACGATGCGGTATTGATGCATACCTCCATGATTTTACCAGGTTTGTCTCTTGGCTACGAATAATTTGAATATGAAACCGTCTAAGTGGGAGTCAGGCTCGCTTTTTTTTTCCCTCTAACGGGGAGAGAGGCTGTGAATGTTCCTTGCATACCGACATGGTCGCCCGTGTCGGTTATGTGGGACTCGCCTAAGGGCACCTACCCACTAAACACCGCATTGTGGCATCCGTCCTAAGAAC
>DWPA01003480.1:0-14019 GCA_018251375.1 Calpodes ethlius
TCGTTTGATGTCAATTTATTGGTGATCATCGGCTGCGTCAATCATTTAATGCCACTAAACCGCTTCATACCCGTTTGTTGCTTCCACTTAAAAAATCTTTGTTACTTTGTGATTACAAAACAAACTCGCTACGTTAAGTGGCAAAGTTCAGATAATTTGTAGATAAAACCCCAATGAAGTACTGTACGAGGAATATTGTTCAATATATTATGATGTGTATTGGAGATTAATTTGTATTCACGTAGGGATCGATTTCTATCGTAATCGTTGTTGAAATTTTAAGGAAAATGTTTTTTTTATTGTTTAAGAAAATGTATAACATTAAAGCTTGTCAGTAACTAACAAAACATATCAAAAACAGGAAAAAGGTGCTTACAATTTATTACGGTGAATAAAGAAACATCTTTATTCTAAATTATATCAAATCAAACTCTTTTTATACCAATGTCTGACATACTACGGACGCTAACGGACTAAATTTTACTAGTCTCCCCTGGCAATAGAAGTCCAAAACACCTATCTGTATCTTATCCAACTCTTCGACCAACAATATAATAATTTGGACAGTGTAAGTACCGAAATACCTAAGTATAATTACAAATTGATTGAACCCTGTTCGCAATACATAAAAAAATGTCTCATATTAGTGTAGGTACATGAAAATGATCAACAGAACACAATAAATTACTTAGTGAACATTGTATGTTCCTTGTATGTCTATTTTAATTATTATAATGGAACGGAATGTATTGAGTGAAAACAGTTGTTTAACACGATAACTGAAACACAGTTTGCTTCGACTCACCGTCATTAACATTATTCAATTGAGGTTAAACATTACACATTGCAAATATTTACCCGTGAGTACGACATAATTATAATTATTCAGCTTACTTTTCCTCAGCTATTTGCAAATAATGAGTTGTGATATTATTATAGTGAGGTCACGCGAATGAATGTTGAGTTGAATTTTAAGTTTCATTTAAGTAACAATGTAACGAATTATTTATATTTCCATTTGTTTAATTGTCACTAGATTATTATATATAAATAGTCGAGAATTGTTTAGTGAATAATTTATTTGTTTACTTACTCGTGTATAAACTTTTATGATCTTACTGCTACTATTATAAACCTATTACTTTTATTATGATGTTATAAACATTTTTCACTTAGTCTACTATCAGAAGAGATTTGCACATGTTTAAGTTTAAGACGAAATTGATTGTTAAAACTGAAGTGTATGTATAAAACTGGTCTTAAATAACCAGTTTGTGCAATCAGATCCCTGAATCATAAAACGGTGAAAATTAACTTTGCCAAATTAAATTACTCGGAATACTGGTTCGGTAGTGGGTATTTGGCTAGTGGTAAGAATGTTAACAAAAAAATAACTGTCACTGACGGATCATGTGGCATTCCATTCCAGTCTACGAAGGTCAAACACAACTCGAATCTGAGAAGGTTTTTGTACGAGATTGTTTGAATATCTTTCAGGGTCGAAAGAAGTACATTCAAAATATGTTGATTGTATGAAAATATTTTTCATATACGATGATTGAAGTACAATTAATATTCGGCCTAGTGAGGAGATCTGCATTCAATTCCCAGCCGGGACAGTGTCATAGATGAATGTTAATCTTGTGACGTTACTGGTTATCAGTCTGATATGTCATATGTCCAATATGACCAGAATCACAGAATTTTAGTTTGGCAATTTTTAAATATTACTTTTTATAATTTTAAAATATTATAGAGATTACAACATATTTTAATCTGTGCATTTTGTTGATATGCAAAGTCAATTGATCTGTAATCACCGGGAAAGCATCGAACGCGGGATTTCCGTCCTTTACTGATAAGATTGCACATTTTCCACTGATTATAATAAAGAATGTGCACTACATTCTTACATTCTTGGAAGACGTTGAAAGGTTGCAATATCCTATTACGTTATAATAGACTGGAAAAGGGTTCACATTGACTGTATTAGCTTACACAGCGTAATAATATTACAACTTAACCGTTGTAGTACAAGATTTTGTCGTGCACTCGGGTGGCATATTTCCCCCTGCGAAATCCTATTAAGGGATTGCCCTCGTAATTGTGAGCACGATGCTTATAACAACTACAACGCCGCCGTGGAACAATAAAATTGTGTCGAAGCATTTGTTTCAATTCATTGCACACATCACATACGCTAAATACATTACCACACGTAACATTTATTCAAAAGTAATCTTTATTCTTTCTTTATTTAGATACTTTTTTCGTTTTACTACAGCAGTTTTCTACATTGCCTGCCGTGGTTTGTCAATTTTTGTTTTAAAGTATAAAAACTTGACTATGTTCATAGCTTTAACACATGACAAATTTCATGTAGTCACTACTCCAAAATCCACGTACGACAAATTCAACGATATCAATAACAGCAATATGGGATTCAGTGTAGGTATAAAATTAACATTTAATGATTAAAACCTCAACCAGATCCAATAACGATATAATTAAACAGCCTCTTAAAACAAGCGAATGAAATGATTTCATTGAAGTGTACCGAAACTGACCAAAATTAAAATCATTTATCGTCGAGCAAATGGAATCGCCGGTGATATTAATTATTGCAGCGGAATATGCATGAAAGCTGGTCGGGTATAATGATTATTGAATATTTATATGTAATCCGATAAGAGCAGCCTGCTCGATTCGAGCGTTTATAGGCCAATTGAATAGTTAATCCTTAAACTTGTTCACATTATGTATCGACACGATATGAACAAATTAATTAAAACAACACGCAATAAAACGATGAATATTTAGAGGTTATTTTTTCGCTTGAAATGTGTCACAGACAATGCATTACCTATTGGTATCGTGTAATACAGAAATTGATGTTGAATGGGTATGAAGAACGCAGCATATTCATGTATGTTGAATCATCATTATCACAATTCATTATCTCGCTTTTAAATTCTTAAATACGAATGGGATGTTTACAAGTAAATTGTTATCGAGTATATAAATTAAATACAAGATTCGCAGTAGTAACTGTAAATAACGTATAAAATAAACCAATGAAAGCAAAAACAACTCCAATACGAATTCCGACAATTTCAGGAGCGAGTATGATTTTAACTGAGAATGCTTCACAACTTTTGTTTGTATAAATATACCGTTTCACTGTACGGATTGTCTGAATTTATTCCAGTGTACAATGCGCGTATGTACCACAATATCGTAGAAAATTTTGTATGCAGCATAAATTCAGGTCACGAACAAACAATTCTCGTGCTAAATATTCATAGCGGGCACTTAGTATTTTTTTCACACGATTCACATATGTTGTTTATTGCTTTTAAAGCACGTCTGCTTATCGCCTATTTGTATTCAAAAATGAAGATACGTAATTTAAAGCGAAAACCTATTTCAACTTCAGCGTAAGATACCTATTTGTGGTCCTCATACATAATATTAGCAATTCATATTGTTTAATATCACACTTAACTGACAATAATGTTATATACATTCAACATTATTTCAACACCTCTAAATGTTAGCTACTTTTGACACAGAATGGAGCACGTTAAGTAACCACTTTATTTAAATTTCGTAACTTGAAATGACACAAAGCTCCGTTGGTTTATTGATTTATGTTAATTTTATTTCAAATATTTTAATAAGCATAATAACTCAAAACGTTTTCCAAGAAAACATTACCATTTGTAATCTTTGGAACATAACATTATAAATACTGTTATCGCGAACCACTTTACATGTTGATTGGACAACCTTATCGTATGCAGACATGTTACAGACAGGTTCAGTAATTTGAACGATGGTTATAAATGTTTCCAATGATAATTAATCTGTGGGTTGGTCATTTAAATGAAACAAGCTAATCCAATTACCGGTTAATAGAAAAACATTGGTCGTCGAAAAGCCGCCTCGGGCTAAGATCGCTGGCCGCTGTTCGAACTTTACCACGATTCGAATTCTCCTTGAATTTAAAGTCCTATCCTATTAAAAGTTTGCGAAAGTATTAGAATTTCGAATGAGGGGTAAAAAGCTATCACGCCTTTTTCCGGGATCCCCTCCGCGACGGGTGAGTAGGCCCGCTACGAGCAACCCCTCAGTTTCGGCTCTTGGCAGCATTATCAAAATTTATATTCGAATTGGTGTACCATTTGCTATTTAAAGCGTAAATAATTTTATTATAGACATAAAACGCAGGACTGAGATTTTCCTGGACACCATTTATGTGAAAAGAGATTTTTTTTATGAAATTTCCACATGCTCGAAATATCCAAAAAGACTAAAGTGGTTTATGTGAAATCCAGTGAATCACAGTTCAGTAGTGGGTAGAGTGAATATGGCATAGACTCCATATATCTTCAGATACCAAAAAAAACCGTGGAGGTAGATATTACGTCGTTGGCTTTGTGGTATTAATAAATTGTTGCTTCCGTTTTTTTTATTACTATTTTGATACGTCTTAATACAATCTTGATCAATCGCCGGGCCGAATTAATATTCAAAGTTTTATTTTGACAAGGTTGACTAATGGGGTCGTTTATTTTTATTGCTGGTTTATTTAGACTGGCGCGTGTTTCGCTCGAAGGTGGGCCCGACGGAACTATTATTACTTGCCGACACGACATCACTCATCGCGCTAATATCTCTGTGATTATCTATTTTAATGTAAAATCGTTTTGACAAGTGGCCAACGTCATTCCGAGCTCGGACACAGCTCGTTACAAAGAATTTATGAACAAATACAAAAGCATACCGTTTAAAAATAAACTGTCGTGGACGAAAATGTACGGTGAATGTTTAATATTATTTGTGTTATTTTTCCAACTCAGAGAGTATTTTACATAATTTGTATGACAGATAATTATAGCTTTATTTAACCAAATGTACTCAATTAGTGCTCCATTCATAATTATATTTTGCATACTTAGTTTTATCCGTCGTAATCATTGTGAATTTAACTTGCCACGTTCCTATCGTCCAATACCATATAAGAACTAAATTGATTGGGTACAAAAGTGTGTCACTACGTAAAAGTGGTTTGAAAGTAAAACATCATAAAATGTTATTTTATCCCAATGAGACGCATAGCTTCAATGAGCCACTATAATCTCGGTAATAAAAAGATGTTTGCTTCAAAATTTATGGCCATCTTCTTTATTCATCGGACGTCACTCCTCGTCATTTCAAAGACTTAAAATATTTTCGTGAAATGATATGATAATATTCTGATGATAATGGCACCGCTGCACGGTTGTATTCGGCGTAGCAGACAATTTATTGAGCTGAAAGTAAATTAAGTTTGAAGAAGAGAATTTTAAAACAGTTTTGTTGTAATTTTTTTATCGTCAAGATCGTGAAGGAAACACGATTTGTCTTCATTTGTGTTAAGAGTTCGGCTTTTGAAAGATAATGCTTTAATTTTTTTAGTATTCGAGTTGTAAAGCATACGTTGAAAGACTGCAACGGTGTTGAAATGATGGAAAATAAATCTATTTTAAAAGTATTATTTTGTAAAATGTCGTTAACCTTAATTATACTTCCTAGAGGTGGCCTCTGGGTATAAGGTAGGTACTAATAGGTTAAATATTAATTTGTACAAATGGGTATAATATCAACTAGTAGTAGTTGTTAGAAACTGCAATCAACATGATTTTTATGTAGTAATCATATAAAGTTCAAAGTATTGTGGACTTAGATGATGCTTCAGATGAATAACTTTTATGACTGTCGTTACATTAAAATTAAAACATAGTTTGCGTAAATAAACTTGTTTCACGGCGGAATTAGAATAGGGCGCCAAACGATAGACGATACGTTCTATTGACTCTTTAAAACCGATTGGTTATACCAAACAAACAAGGGATTATTTTCCCGTCGAGTGAAAGGAATGTCGTAAATATCATATTACGCATATACTATTTGTTTTAATAACTTAGTGTATAGTGTCGACATAAGTATACATAAATTATTTAAAATGTTGCATAGTAAAGTTAATAATAGCACGTGTGTTGCATTAAATAATAAAGAGTTGCCGTCATAGACAGCTTTTTTTGAGGCATGTATTAAATAGGCACACGGATTTTCATAACACCAAAGGAATCCATAGCAACTAATGTAAATTACAAAACAGTATCTTTGTAAAAAATTGAGGAACCACAATAATATCAACGCCTTAACAAACTGTATTAAATTCGACCGTCATAATTATGTTTGGCGGACATTGAATGGAGTGCATCTACAATAGTGGATGTACAGCTTCACGCCCTTGTAATGCAACGACAACATGTTCACAAATGAGTGCACAATAAGTCTTTTGTGAACGACAAGTGTAGTGAACCCTAATCGCGGCACCTTTGAATATCTTGAACGGCACCGGACGCGGCTGCCCTCCCGCGCCCGGCGCCCGTCCGGCAAGCCGGCACGCGCTCTCCATACTTGATTTATCACTCCATTGTTGCGACCGGGGCGGGTCGCTCCGGATAACGCTAAACATTCAATTGACGCGGCCGGTACGCTCCCGAAACGATTTGTTCTTTTCGTACTCGCAGCTTTTCAAATTTACTACTATCTACTACACATTATTTACAGAAACTTAAAGGCTCTGTCAACCTACGTAGACTAGTTATATCCTGATATCATAATATAAATAAAGTAATAAACTTAGCTCTGACTAAAACAAATCTTATAGTCATTGTCTCTAATTTACGAGGTTGCTATAAATTATTAATTTGTTCGCTAATAAAAACATTTATAGTTATTTAATAATATAACTAACAACCACAAATGAAGGATGAAATTAAGGATTCAAGATTAGAATCCTGAGCATAGCGAGAGATTCTCAAGCAGAATCCTGAGCTTAAAATAGTGTTACTCCTGAGTTAAACACAACTTTTATCCAATTATTATCAATTATTATTATGAGAATATAATTGCAAGTTACGAATAACACTAAGTATGTACATTATTTGATGAGTATACGCAATCTTTTATAAAATACAATCTTATTGTTCTACAAGTAAAATACCAATTTCTATACACAATTACGAAGGCAAAATTTGCGTTTTTTAAATGATTCAGCTTTTTTTAAATGTCTCGAGCGCGGTTTTCTGTTAACTTGCTCATACAAAGTTTTTTTTTAATATATTTGATGATTTGAACTATTACAGAAAATATCAAAATTCTTAATTCTTCTTCTATTCTAAACTATATTGTTCTTTGGGTCAAAAAGTTATATTTTAATACCTATTTTCGAGGAAAAAAATGATCTATTTGAGTGGATGTGATAAAAAAGTATATTTTCACACATTTTTTTTTATATCACTAATTCAGTGTATATTCAGATACTCTACGTTCCTTTTGCAAAGCATTGCCCATCGGAAGACTATTCTCCAAAGGGATGTAGTGAATTCATTGTCATATGAGGCCTGTCATTGATACTGATATTGTTGCGGTAAAATAATAATATTTTTGGTCTTAATATTTCCCCGATATTGTAAGCAATAATAAACAAGCAACCGTAGTTGTAATACTTTATAAACATTGTGTTTTATTCTATGTTGAGACAAACGTCAATACATCATTAATTTGTGAGACATCACGATCAGAACACTGATATAAAATGATATATGTGGTCGAATCTACGCTTAGTAATATTGTGGTGACCTTGCTTTAAATCAATACAAATGCGAACATCATATATTATATTTTTTACAAAGAATATGGCACTTGATTTATTACCCTATTTTGTAACCAGGAGCCCACCCCCTCGGTCTCCCCACTCTGAATACTTCGAATGCTAAATATTCAATTGCCGGAGCGCTCCCGACAAGATTTGTTCCTTTCATGCCATCGATTACCTATATATCTTGTTGAAGTGTATTGCTGTATCTATTATACTGAGCACTTTTGTGATTATCTTTATATTATAAGTTTAACGGAACAAACATGGAGTTTGTTTGCCCATCAAAGCTCCGTATTGTACATATCGGTCTTCTAATCGTCTTTGTTATAAGACTTTTTCCTTACGTTACCAATACTTATACAATTTTAATGAAATGAAACAATGACGTATATAACGCAGTACAAGACACTTTTATGACTTGTGGATGAATTCATTCAAATCTATTCGTATTCACGACGTATACTGCGTGGAAAAATAGTCTTAAACACGCCGCCTTATGCATTTAATCATCAGACTCCGCAGTTGACAAGTTTTAATTGCTCTGCGGAGAGAGGATAACTAAATTCTTGCAGATAAAGTTGAACGGGGAAGCGCGGTTTACACTGAGCTCCCGAAAGTGCAAACAGACGTTTTCTCGAATTGATAGCAGTTTACTAAATTGAGCCTATCGCGAACGATTCGGTTACCCGACTAGCTTTATTGAGCCATTTTCTCGCTTCATCGTAAATGTCTTGGAGTAATTACTTTCGATTCCCACTTTAACACCGATTCAGTTCGCCGCTGATCGTATAGTAAAAGGTTTTATGCCGTTTAAACTTTATACTTTATTTTTATCGTCCGGTAAGAAAGGTTTTGTAGTGATGCGTGTTTATTTTAATACTTTGAAATACGCTGAAAAATAATCAACTTAACATTTGCTACACAGCATGTTCCTGAGGGTATGCATTAACTTTGACCTTTTGTTCAGAAAATTAATTGATTATATTAATTCTGGACCTACTTATAAGTAATCTGGTGATAGAAAGCCTTGTATTTTCCTCTAGTGATATTTTCCATAAATGCCGTATTTTCATATGATAAACACTGAAATTTCTACCTACAAGTCTTACTTAAAGTATAGTTTCGGAACACGGTTGAATTTCCTATCGTAATTGAAGTTAAGTTTTAAAATTGGGGGAACTCCTTAAATAGGTTTACATAATGATTTTGATATGGTCCGCAATATAGTGTTACTTTGTCAAAATCGTGTTTAACTTCATGCAAAAAAAATGTTTTCTATATGTACATTACTGTAGAGCGTTGTAATTTAAATCACATTTCTGTTCTGTAAATGTATGCATTGAAAATGTAGTCTACGGAAAGTAAATTCATAGAGCTTATTATTGGTTTAGCAGATTAAATTATTATATCTTTTAACTAAGTATACATGTTTAAATTCAATTTCACTGAGTAAATTTAAAAACGAAACGTTTGCCAAAGTCTTTCATTTTATACGTTTGCGTCTGCGAAAATTATATGTCGGATAGTTTGAATTGTAAAAAGCGTAAACATAGGTAGGTATTCAAGTTTTTAGACATAATATTTATATCAATAGATTAACTTCAGTATTTAACGTTTCCAATGAATACCTCCTTGAATTTTTGATACGTTTATATGTAATATTGAATCAACAATTTACTACAAAAGTGGTTTACTTAAAACTACAAACACTATTTATTACAATTATTACGTTGTTCTGCCTTCGGTCACAATACATCAATCAAACTATTAAACAGGCGTCCGTGACATAGCTCGCGTAAATATAGTTTTACAGTAATAAATCAGACTGAGAACAATGATTTCTGTTAATCTGTGTAATTATTGTAACCGTTTATGTAATTTTGCTGGTATTTTGCCATTCAACTTAGCATTATAAATTGGCCATTGTCGATATTAATTAGCGCGGTGAGCGGAGTAATTAATTCTAATAAAACAACTCTTGATTAAATAACAATAGGTGGAGCTCCACCACTGTTACCTAGAATACTAATAAGGCGCTCGGTCGGCTGGCACAGATTCCTCCGCTACCTACTTATTGAATACCTCAAATGGTCTGAACATTGCGCAAACATCGAGATAACATTATTACATCGCAAACAGTTATATTATGTTGTTTGAATCCGGGCCCAGAGTGTCAAGTGCGAGTGAATTTGTATTTATTAAACGGTATCGTTGAGGTACAAAGGTAAACAGTACCTAATGTCGTTTGATAAATTGACATCTATTGATGAACACTACGTTTTATTTTTTATGATTTCATATCCACTTTGATATCTCAATATATGGTAGCTTTATTCTCTTTATTTATAATTATTTTTGTTTGTTACAGGCAAGCCCAGAAAGTAGTAGAAATGCTTCACCAAGGTATCATGACGCATCAATGGACGATGTGAGTAGATGTTTTTACAACTTTTTACATTTTAATTTACCGTAAGTTCGAATATGATGATATGATCTGCTATTGTTAACGCATTTCTTCACTGTAGTGGTCACAATTTTGTGGATGTTAACTAACTTGTCTAAAGTAAAGATCCTTAAATATTACTACGACTAAGAGTAATTATTTCATCATACAAAAACCCTATTATAAATTCCAGGCATCAGACGCAGGCTCTCTGTTCCGGGTAACTGGGGCCGTCGGTGGCGCTAAAAATGAACTGGTAGCGCGGGGCGGCAGCGGCGGCGCGCTGGCGTTGTCGCGCGCGCCCGTCGGCGGCAGTGCCAGCCCCGCGCCCGCGCCGCTGCCGCAGCCCGCACCCTCACCTGCGCCCGCCGCGCTACCGCCCCCTGCGCTACCGCCACCGCCCTTCCGCGCCGACACCCCGCACCGACCCAACGGTGCCCATATCCCTACGATCGACGGCCACGCCGCCACCCAGATCTCGGCCCGGACTGCGGGCGATACCCCCGAGCGACCGGCCAACGGAAAACTCCAGGCCGGCGCGCGCGCGGCCGCGGATAGTCCAACTCCGGCGCCGCCCGCTCCCCCGGCGCCGTCGCCGCTCTTCCCTTCGCACACCGCGTACCAGGCGCACGCGACTGCCGCGCTCCCGGACTACAGGCACACCAACCACGAGACGCGGACCGAGCCGCCCGCCGGCGACCAGCCGCCCGCACCACTCGACCTGCACGCGCATCACGCCCCGCGGCCGCACCTCGCGCCTGCCGCTACGTTGCCGCCGCACCCTAGTCTCCAGAGCCGCGTACCGCACACGCAGCCGCACCCCGTCATGCCGGGCCACGACGTCCGGAACGCGCCCCCAACCTCCCAGCCGCCAGTCCTCCCCTCCACCGTTCCTACCTCCTTCCCTGGTCGCGTTAACGGCGCTCCTCAGCCCGTAGCCTCCCAGCTTCCTCCAACGTCGAACCCGAGCTGTCTTCCGAGTCAACCGTTACCCGGGCGGCCCGCCTCCCCGGCGCCGACCTCCCGCCCGTATCCCGTTCCGTCGATTGGGTCTAGTCATGTAAACTCGAGTATAAGTTCCAGTAAACATAGCCACTCGATATCTTATCAGAGTCAGTCAAGTTTGCAAAAACATTCCGTTCCGCCGGTTTACGCGAATCGACCCGCGCACCTAGCTCCGTTTAGCGTAGCGAACCACATCGCGTCGAGTCACATGCCCATCTCGACGGCAAACCCGACTACCACCCCGCACGCGAGTCACCTTCTAAGTAGCCATTCCACCGTGAGCCATTCGAGTCACGTTCCTATGAGCAATTCCAATCCGGTGACGACGTCCACGCCCAGCGTCAACGGATCGCCGCTATCGCTTTCGTCGACGCCCACAAGCACGATCTCAAGTTACTCGTCGAGTTTGAAGTTGCCCGCGATGGGTTTGGCGCACACGGGCCCCACATCGACGGTGTCCTTGCACCAGCCCATGAACCATTTAGACGTGCCGTCGTCGAACAGCGTGGCGGCGATCGTTGCGCCCGTGACCATCAGCAGTGGCCACGGCGGTCACGGTGTTCACGGTGGGCACGCGCTGGCGCCGCCGGTGTCGTCCGGGGAGCTGCCGGCGCGGACTGAGAGCCCGGCCGTTAGTACTTCGCTAGCTACAAACGGGTACCCTCCGCCGGCGGTATACACCGGCGGGAACTACCCGCCGCTGTACGCGCCGTACGCCACCACTCTGCAACACAGCCCTTACCTACCCCCCGCCGCTGCCTCTCCGAGAAACTCGGCTGATACGGTTAGTACTCACAGTTTAAGATTTCCGATAAAACTTTTCTAAAAAAACTTCGACTACTAAAAACACTTCGAATATTAGAAAATATGCCACTTCACACAAACTTTCATTCGTTTTTTTTAATAATAGTGTTTAATTATAGTGTAATTTCCCTTTCAGCGGACGAGTCTATCGGCATCTCCTCTCGTGGCTCCGAAGACTCCGAAAGGCGTGCGGCCGCACACCCCGGGCTCCCTCGGGGCGGCGGGGGCGCACGTTCCTCTGTCGTACTCGCCGAGGGGGCATAGCCCCAACAGAGAGCGCGAAAGCTTTAGGTACGTACTTTCACCACCGGGTGAAGCGTTGTTTTTTGTGTAAAATTGAACTGTTTTAATAATAATGTTCAACTCATATTTCCAAGAGCACGTACTCTTCAGGACTGAAAAAAAAAATTATAAACGACGTTGGTGTCAACCCCGCTCGAACAAAAACACAAAATTGAAGTAAAATTTAGTTTTTTGTTAGTAAGTGATAATAAAAAGATTATTAGCAGAAAGAAAAATATAATTAAAGGTAATAACTAAATTAACTATTCCGAACTTGACCCAAATCGTGGTGTAAAAGCAGCAGTTACTTAATTTATTAAAATCCTATGACTCTTAACACCGGAAAATCTGATCTTGCTGTTTTAATAGATATGTATAAAGACACATAGTGTTGGAACTAAGGCGTGCATTGGTATTGGTTCCAGCAGCAACATTAGTAGCCTGTCTCGCAGCACGCCCGCGTCGGCAGCGAGTGCGCCGGTGTCGGCCGCGACGCTTGCGCCGCCGCTCGCTGCGCCGCTGCCCGCGCCGCTCGGTGGACCGCTCGCCGCACCGCTTCCGGTTAGTATTGTTAAACGGACATGTTGGCCTGGGTGATGGACGACTTTGGTGTTGGGTTGCAAGGAGACTGAGTGGATTTGAAATGTAAAGGACTTCATTCATCTTGAGTGGTGCTGAACCAATGGACAATGATATTAAAACAAGTCCATCTAATTCTTAGGTTTTCGTACCGCCCAGTTCAATTTCAACAGTAATCATGTATGGTGGTAGGTTACTGTCTGTATTTTGTTATCTTGCTTTATGCAGTAGAACTGTCAAAGATTCAGTTATAAAGCGGATCCTCTGTTTATTTTTTGTCTGGTAACCTATTGATGATGATGCTGTTACCTGATATCAGTGGCTAGTCTGCTTATCAGCAAAATAAAAAAATAGGGTGGCTCTAGTAACAAGAAGGTTTTAAATAAAGTTATATATGAACATTGTCATACAATTATAAGTAATCACACAAAGCTTTTTTGTGTGACATGTTTTGGTATAAAAAGAATAAGATTGATATTTTAACCGAAGTACAGTTAACTATGTTGCTGACTAAGTATAAATGTTGCTGGCTATTGTATTGGTAGCACATCACCTCTACAACAAAGTGTGTCACTCGTGTAAATATTTTCCGAACAACGAATTGCTTTTTTAATTAATGTTATTAATTAACTAACTAAACTTAAATTTCAGGGTCAGTTACCGTCGTTGAGTAGCGGTCTGAGCGCGCTGGGCGGGCCGCTGCCACCGCTGGCTGGGCTGGCTCCGCTGGCGGCGCCCACGCCCACACCCGCCGCGCCCACTCCGGCACACCTAGCCCACTCGCTGGCACCCGTGCCCACCGTGCCCAGCATCAGCTCCACAGCCAAACCGCCCGCCCACTGGGGGGTAACGTGAGTATACATGACAACATGTCTGCGTTTATCTTATTACTTGTTATAATAGCGAAGGACTTCAATATGACAATAAACCTGACAATCAGGTTGTGTGTTGAATTATAACGTGAGTGTCTCTAAGTCGACAGTGAATAGGCTTTTTTTCTAATTTAATACGTTTTACTTAACACTGCTTCGCCGCTTACCATCAGCTGTAGTCGAAAATTAATTACAATAACTGCTCTTACATTTAGTTTAAATACCATACATATAGTATTAATTTAACTAGAATTAGATTAAAAAATACAAAATATATAATAATATATATTTTATTTTTGTTCAAAATTCTAAAGCTTATT
>DWPA01003481.1:0-14016 GCA_018251375.1 Calpodes ethlius
TGTTTTTATCGAATTCAAATTATATGTTCTTTCCAATTCCTTGGTAGTATCCACGGCGGACTCGGTGGTCTGTCTGTCGGTGTGTCAATAGGTAACTAATGGCACCCGGGATTGATGGAGTCGGGTGCCGGGTAACTCACGACAATTCTGCGAACTTTGGACGCACTTGCCTGAGAAAACTATCCTAATAGTATTGGGCTGTAATATTATTTATAAAATTTGAATTGAATTTGCGAAATAAACAAGTTGACAATTGATATTATGATCAAGTCTAATTGTTAGTAAATAAGCACGTTAGATGTTTAATAACCATTTTCAACACGAGTGTATATCCTACTAAAGTTAACAACGATTTAAACGTTAATATTGTACTCACTAAACGTTACACGACCGCCTTGAAAATCCACTAATTAAATATTCAATTCACTTTTAAAGATATTTAGGGTTTAATTGTTTATATCGGCCACAAATCTAAAATGGGCCAGCGTGGTGGAGTATGCTCTAGATCGTCTCGTCTACGAAAACTGACTACTGGACTTTACTTAATCATGAATACGTTGAACGCTTATAAATATTTTCACTTAGCATGATGGTTATGGATGGATGAGCTATTATTTATTTATTAGTAATATTATACCAACAATATATAATCAAAATATATAATCATACGCAATGAACTAATAAATAAAAATGTCAATGCAGTTATAGGTACAAATAACATTCTTGTAATTCTAGAATTTTATAGAAAATCGCAATATTTATTAGTAAAGATCCGATAATAAGATAATTATAACTGTACACAATTTATTAAAATTATACAGTAACTTAAAAATATATGTTTTATAATTATCGTATTATATTATTTTCTAATTATAAGGAATTAAAGTACCAATGAAGTACTTTTATAAGGAAAGTTTTCAGAATAGTAGAAGAATCAAAATATTTGACGTTCACAAGAGAATTGATTGATATCTGCACGAAAAAAAATCATTTGAATTTGAGTGAAACACACACTAAACCTTTACAACTGGCGATTACTACAGATTTAAATCCGAGATAAGACTTAACAGTCGTGAGTTTAAAAAAAACAAATATTTTCCTTTACATTATTATTACAAAGGTGATATAACCAGTGAGGGACACCGAGGGTAGGGAGACATCGGAAAATGATGAGTAATCCTTACTCACTTTACACTACTCACGATCCTTATGATAATATGTCGTATTCGCGTCTAATGTATACTATTTTTAATACATCTACCTATCAACTCGCATTATGGACGAGCGAACATGTACGGTCTGCAAAATAAACGCAGGTATTTTGTAGACGTTTAAAAATTGTTATTGTATAAATTGGTTACTTAACTAAAGGAAACGTTTAAATTCTCTATTGAATATTGATAAGACAAAGTAATATTAGTAAATACATTTATTAGTATTTTTTTAAATGGTTCATTTTTCTATTCATTTTCATCTAGTTTCAAATATAAATAAGTAGATTTATAACTACTGTTTTTTTTTATCACCTCAATTATTTCATCAGTTGACTAGTTTTTAACGATTCGCATTAGTCGATCATAATGAAATAATTAGGTTATAAATTTGTTATTAGATAATGGATGTACAAGATTACTAAAATTATTTTCTTTGCCAGTAAACTTGGAGAAAATTAAATATTAAATAACATCAAATAGACATTGATTTTATGTTTTTATTCATATAATCTTCATTAAAGGGCATATGCCCCACGTTCCAACACTAGAAACAAAAAGCTTTGAATAGTTATTTCTTGCAGACTTTAACTAGTGTTATTGTAGATGTCGCTGTTTATACTTTGCAGCAAAACAAGCATAGTGAGTGAAATGTTAAACGCCATTTTTGTTTAGTAGTTTTTTAATTATTTTGCGGTTCGGAAAACAAACAAAAAATATCAATTATCTTACTTAATTGTCGTTTCATTACAAATATTTACAATGGAAGTCTCGCGAACATTGGCATGTTTTATTTGCTAACCGTACACAACTCGACGTCCCTAGCAAATGTTGTGGTGAATTTCATATTTTTGTAAGTATCTACCTACGTCGTCTGTTTATTCTACATGTGTTTCGGTTCACATGATTTTTTTTTATTTTTACGCTTTCATAGGCTTATGTGGGCGCCGAGTTCGGAGTGCTCTTCTGTACATACGAAATATTATATTGGGGTTCTACAGCTCAGTCATTAACTTATTTATTATGAGTTTATTTGAAGAAGAAATATATTTTTATAAGCGACCTTTATATTTAGGTTACATAATGATGTACACATAAAATAACGGAAGTAGTTGTAATAGAGATTTTTTTGTTCTTTTTCTGAATTAATACTGGTTTAGTTTTAATCCATGGTTATGGATAAAATTTATTAGAAATTTTAATCAAAAAAATTCACACTTGTTTAGAAAAATGACCATTAAATCCCCTAGATTTACTGCTATTCCAAATGTCACTTTACCCTTTCTTTAAACCTGGCTCTGAAGCGAACGGATTGCCGCATACATTGTCTAAACAATTCTTAAGTGATCAGTCCAATTACAAAATAAGCGTAAGTATTATAAATCAATGTACAATACTCGACTCTACCGCACCATGATTAGACCTTAATTCGCAAAACACTGTACAGAGTTTTCTTTTAAATTTTCATCTGTTCGAATTTGGAAAGATTTAAACTAACACGTCACTTTTAAAATGTAATCGACGTTATGCCGCTTTGAACAAAGTTCAGAATTGAACAGTGACAATCATTTTAAAACGTCCCACGAGGGATTTTTTTGATACGCAACACATTACGTCATAAGTTCCATTTGAAAACAATGTAAAACAGGTCTTACGGTTAGGTTAAATTAGAGTTGATTTTCGGCTGAACGCATGAGAGGGAGATCGATGTTTAAAGAAGAGGGAGGTCGGTTGTCGGTCCATAACAAAACACATAAATTAAGTGCTCAATAATAAATGGAAATGTCCCTTGCAGAGGACAGGGCATTAGGGCGGGATTATGAGGACTGCGGCCCTCTTGCACTCGCGCCTCGGTCCGAAACATTGTTAGTTCGGATTGCAGGGTATTTGGAAAACTATTACATTTATCAGAATAGTTTCATTAGGAAATTATTGAAGAAAACTTTGAAATAAATGTTGTTTAGGGTTGTCTTTATCTTCCATTAGCATAGAGGGAGTTTAGATAACCTTATTTATCAAATCGGTTCACTGGCTACTCATGTATTGTAAAATCTTTGTCCAATCCCATGTAGGATAAGGCTTAGCCTGAATCCATTAGTGAATTTCTCTAAGGGCAAGGTTTTAAAATCGAGGAGGTCTAGAGCTTAACTCGCTACGCTGAGTGATGTACGGATTGGAAGGTTCGGTGGCCAATCCGAAATGGTAACGAAAAATTTCTTTACTCAATTTAAGACAAAACTAATGATAATTATTAGAACCGGTAGAATAACGATAGCTTTCTGAAGGACAGAAGAATTCAAAGATTTTGTCTATTTAAAATAATTAACCCAGTCACTCGAATCCTTTGAGAATCAAGTCAAATCGCATCCATGGTAGTCTTGACTTGCTTTGTCCTCTGCTTAAAATTATCTGCAAGATCATTCTTTAGCAATTAGACCACTGTAACTACTTCTGTTCTATATTATTATGTTCTATTCTAAAGAGTATTGTTTCCTTTTCTACCAGATTTTAAATATATTGAGCGTTTTTTTTTTGTCTTGTTTAAATTTGAAGTTCAATAACGTTCGTTTACTTGATGAATAAATGACTATGTGCTTGTTGTAGCGTATTATTGTCTGGACACGGATACTTCCATGTGTGCGTGGGAGCGTAAAGATTAAAGGTACAACAGTAATGTGTTATGATTTTAAACAATATATTGAAATATTTTATAATTGCAATATAGTACCACTTAAATTATAAAAGCGTGTCGTTGTTTTATCGTTCAGTGAAAGAGCAGCCGTCATCACTTAACTGACTGAGAATTGAAAGTCAAAAGTTAACCATAAGTTATACAACTACCGTCATTCTTTTATATTCAACAATTTAAAAGCACACAATCAAACAAGTTTGAGCACGCGACAAAAAATTACACAAACCAAACATTTAGGGAGATAAAAGATAAATCTTTACTAAACAGGCAGTCAAGTTGTGGCCACTAAGTGGTCAAATAAAGCGTGTATGAATCCTTTGTAAGGCGAGTACCTGTTTCGAATCGACAAAAAACTGTTTATACATCCAAGACCAACATCCGTGGTCCATTCTGAATGTATTCAATTTAAACCTGTTAAATGGACATTGTGTGGTTAAGCAGGACGACACGGGCCAAGCGTGGATGTTAAAAGATGAAACGAGGGTGAAACCGGTCCACTATTGGTCAGTCGATAAGTATACTATCAAGTTATGTAAGGGTCTGTGCCTGTTTGTGATTGGCTGACCGATTGTCCACCAGGTGCGTTCGATTCGATATTTGAATTATCAAACGATAAAAATGTCATCTATGCTATTTTTACATCGAGTCTGATTATTTTTTTGCAGCCAGTACACGTAAAAATTAATTTTGACAATTATTAGATGTAAAAAATATTGTCAAATTACGAACGTTAAATCGTGAGATTTTTTTTGACAATATTTTTTTGAATTACCTATAAAATATTGAAGGTTTGATGTTATGAAATGTAAAAATGGATGGGTTAATGTCATATTTAATACTTATCAAATTTATTAAATTTATCGAAGTTAAACATCGTAAAGTTTTCATAGTTAGCAATTTAAATATAATGTTAAATTAGATTGTTTAATTATTTGTCTGTATCTAAATTCTGTAATTATATAATAATTCATAATATAATTATTTTTAATGTATAAGAAAGATAAAATAGTACGAGTAAAGAAAAAAAATTAATGCCGCTTTAAAGGCGTTTGAGTTGTTTTACGATGTTAATATAAATGTTAATTGGTGATTAAATTAAATAGCACATGCATTGAATATCGACACAATTTTAAATATAGAATAGGTCTTCCGAAGCTTCTCTGAAGCGAAGAGCGTAGTAAGTTTATCGGATCATATTTATAAAGGTATATATGATTATCGATTAGTATCTCCAGTACGCCCCAGCCGGTGCAAGGGCGTATGCATATTTGAACGCATTCAGTTGCGACATATTAAATTTCAAACGGATTTGCTCGCATTCGACGCACGCCCCAGCTCACTCCGTCAATTACATTTGCATCGCTAACCTTTTAAAGAAAAACCGTCATTTTCAAAAGTATTACAGTTTAAAATTGTTGCCAGTTTTAAAAAGGGTAATTAATTTAAAGTGCGCGTTTTTTTATGTTCAGACAATTTAATGCGGAAGTGAGGGGAATTTTGTGGTTGATATTTTTAACGGTTTTATTTTATAAATAAGTAGACTACGTTCGAATGCAACCAGTTGAAATTTAAATTTTCAGTCGGCGGTGATAAAAATTTAAAATAATACCGAATACAATAATTTACAAATCTTTCTAACGTTTTTGATGAAATAATATGACATTTTTTCTTTAATGCACTTCTCATTATTTTGATTTCAATAATATGTGTTTTTTTTTAGAAAATGTGTTATTAGAATCGTGTCTTTTGCGACATGAACTTAGCGAATAAATTAAAAATAGTAAAGTCTAATGATGAGTTGAAAAGTTTGTTCTCTAAGTTAATAAAATACCTTTCTCGAACAAAAACAGATGAAAAAATTACGTGCATATGCGTACTTACATAAATCATGGTTATGATTGAAATAAACTATTTTAAATTCGAACAAATTAGCTATACCGAATTCAGTTACTTAAATGATAACATTTTTAAATAATATTTAATTTTCGGAACTTAGAAGTTACCGCCTTGAATAGTATGTAATTGACTAATACAGACGTATAATACGTTTTAAATAAATATCTGAGTCGAGCAACAGAAAAAGCGGACTTCGAATATCTTAGCACAACACGAGACGACCGCTCGTCACTAAATTACAATTTGAAGGGTTGTTTTGGGAAAACAAAAAACATTTATATCAATGGCGGGCCGGTTCTAAATTTACTAGTCATTGACAGGCTGTAAAGAGGCGGAGAGGCCCTGGGGACTCGTTGGGATATATGTTGTAAGTAGATAAGAAACTCGTGGATAAACGTTCAACAACAACCTTAGAATATTGTGTGTTTCTTGTCACGACCATGCGCGACTCTTATTGCGTTCATTGACTCGCTATCAATTATATTACACTGACGTAGCCGATAGTTTAGGGCGCTAATTAGCGCGTCTGTTACATAAATGAACAGAAAGTAATATTTTGTAAAGAACTCCATTAATGTACTAACATAGCTACTAAGTTTTTTTTAACGTTTAAATTAAGGCGCATTTGGACGCAGTCGTTAATGCGGACGTAGACGGGATATTAATAATAAATAACGCTAACACACTCATACCCCCGCAATAGGATTCCCTGTGACACAGGTGGCATGGACAACACAAATAACACTTCACTAACACCCATAACCCAAGAACAAATATTTATTTGTCACATAATTATCTGCCCCGGCCGGAAATCGAACCCGGAACACCTCGCTTCGCAGGCAAGGTCACTACCAACTAAGCTACGGGGCCGGTAATGTATGAATGATGCCTTCAGTGTTACTGATCTCCGTGGGTGACGGCAGCCATGTACCATTAGTTGAATTGTTTACCTTGTTCTTCGGCCATTTTCACAAAAAAGCGCAGATGAAAATGTTGTAAACTCTCCAGTGATAGGCGTTAGTAACAAAATAGATATCAAAGAGATATGGAATAGGCATTAATACTGTCTCTGCGATCGAAACACGTAAAAATCATTTCATGGTCGATTAGAGATAAGGGTAGTGGGTCGGTGGTAGTGGATAAGTATCTTTAACAGAATTACTATTAAAATGAAAATTCACAAATATCTATAAAACAGACGTTCCGCTAAAAGCGTTTACCGCTACAAGCGTTGTTTCATAGTATTAAAGACGAAATCATATGCTAGACGGTTTAACGCTTGAAGCTGATATTTGCAGCGCAAAGCGAATTCGCTTTCAGCGTTGCGACTCGTGACCCTTTGGTATTATTATTTTTACTGTATAGTGATAATGTATTATGTCATAACTGATGTGAGCCATACATTAATAACATTAAATGTAGATATTTTTTTTTATTTTGTTTTAACGACCGTAATTACTCATCAAGTTTTTTCAACCTTTAGGACGATATAGTAGTGTTGAATATCAAGGCAATTTAAATTTAATATTTTTGTATAATGTATGAAAAATATATATCTATCAGTCTTTGAAGGTCCACTGCTGGACATAGGCCTCCCATAATTTGCACCACTCAGAGCAGTCCTGAGCATTCTGAATCCAGCGAATACCCGCTGACTTCTTCAGGTCGCCAGTTCGACACCGGGGGGCGACCTACACTCCTTTTTCCGAGACGTGAATATGCCATTCATGGAAAAATTTAATATTAAAAAAAATTATATACTACTTAACAAATTTATTTCCCCAACTTCCTTACTAACACTTTCAATCATGATTAAATATGAAACTACGGGGAATATAGCCAAATGCTATATATTTATGTCGGAAGGGTCAAAGGCAAAGTTTTCGGACTGCGTCCCGGGAGACTGGGGCCCGGCCGGGGATAAAACTCCGGGTAATTCTCACGTACTGCTCTGTATTTGTCGGCTAAACCGTATTAGGTTTGAATACATTTTCTAAAAGTTTTTACTGTGAATAATTTTATGTATCAGTATTATTAATCAACATTTAAATTATTGTCCAAGTGATTATCAGGGCATGCGCAGTATTAGCAATTATAGCAATTAAATAAATCCTAAAATGCTTTTCACATGCCTACAATATTTTTAAAGACTACGTGCAGGCCAGTTACCTACGGTAAGAATATTTCAAGGTTTTCACCAAAAATATTATTTTTAAAAATTATTTAAGTAGTCATCAGCTGTTCTTAACTTTTAATCTTATTTTAGACGTTGTATCTGAATTTAACCAATTATATTTATCTGATTAGCAGATGTGATCATCTTGCCATAAGACATTGGTAAATACCATTCACAACATTGCATAACTATAATTGTGAGAAAAAGTACGTATGCTATTGAACACACACATGCTCACACACGCACACACGCACACACAGACACACACAAAGAGAGAGAGAAAAGCGCGCGCGCAGCCATGGTGATACGAAATGCTATGTGAACAACCGATCCTGCTATAGTATTAGTAACATATATACATAGTGCAGAAACTTTAAAACAAGATAACGTAAAAGGCAAAGCGAACCGGAGCATCTATCAAATATTTATCCTTGCCTCAAGTTAACCCTTACGCGGCCGTCCGTCTATCAGCGTGCCCTCGAGGGACCGGCCAGGTAGCATGCAGTCTATAAAATCTAAAGAATTGTCAAATTTATATATATATATAAAAGAATATATATAGCCTAGTATATGTTTATGTGACAGATAAATATATTTTGTTCTCGGATCATGGGTGTTAGCGACGTGTTATTTGTGTTGTCCAAGCCACCCGCGACACAGGGAATCCTACTGCAGGGGTATGAGAGTGTTAGCGTTTATGTTAAATCGCCATATGAAGATATACGTAAAGTTTCTATTATGAACAATACCCAAACTATAAAGCCCTTGCAACTAACATTGTATCCGACATTCATAAAAGTAAAAGTAAATATCAAACATTCCAAAAATTCAAATGTTCTAGTAATGTAAATTCTTCATGTATCTTTAGAGTTACAAACATGTGTTTCATTCAAGTTTGATCACGTAAAGTGCTTAAATTTCATTTACAAAGTTTAAACCGAAACAAACAAAGAGAATAACGAGATTGTAAGGAAAACAAATGTTTTGGTCTGCAATAAATAACACTGAAATTGTGATTGTTTATATAACAACGGGATAAATATTAAAGTAATGTTTATATGTTCATTTAGAACCGGTTACAAAAAGCGATTTTTTCTCATCTATTTAAGGTAACGCATCTAACAAGTATATCTATAACGGTCTGGTATTTTAACAACTATTTACATAAACAATTATTTACGTCACACATTGGATTTCCATTGAGGAACATTGTGGACCTTCCAAGTCCACATATTTCTAATGCCAAGTTTCATATTTTTAAAGAGTTAGCTGCTTTACTTTTTAAACATCCATTTCTTTCACCTGACGATAATTGGTTACTCTTGTTCAGGCTTCACAGAAAGATAGTAAGTCCCTACGCAAAGCTCAATTTCCAAGCTATATATAGGTATATAAATTTATATCTTTTAATTATCGCTGTGAAATTTCCCCAGAGATCGTCTGATTACTGCAACGCCATTAGGAATGTGCACTATAGTGTATTTCCTCATAAATCTGCATTGCAAATGACGTAGTATGTAATTGTTCCGTGAGTAAATTCTTTCGGCCACAAGTCACAAAGCAATTGATATGTAAATACAGAATGCAACTCGGGAAATAGAAGGCTCCACAGGAAATTGAAACAAACATTGCAGCATGCAGCCTACACCGAAACACTGCATCGTATTAAAAGGATTCGACGCGTCTGGATATCTCTTGTTACTTTTTACGAATCATTTTACTAATGGTAAAAGTTTTTAAGCTCAGCCGGCAATAATATTAAAACAAAACAATGTAAGGTTTAAGCTTAAAACAAAGATTTGTACGATTAATATATGAAAAAAGAAGTAACTATTGAACTCATTTTCAAGGTCTATTGCTCTCTAATATTATTATCTATATATGTATGGCTCAATTTTTGCGCAACGTTAATAATAAACCTTGTATATTCATTTAGTCAATATTTAAACTTTTGTCAAGAAGCCTTTTTCTCATGAACGATTAATTAATCAGCTTGCTAGAACTACTAATTTTGAATAGTAGATTCCTTTAATAGCATAGACAATAAATAATGGCAAATTATTTTAGGAAACTTTAATGGTGTAATATAAGGTTCCAACTTTGAATAATAAAGACAACGAAAAAAATTATCAAAATAAGTTTAATGGGAGTGAAGCCATATGAAAGCTAGTATGAAAATTAACTTACAACTTTCATGTAGATCCTTTTTTAAATACTGCCTCGGCCTGAAACTTAGCATTTCAAAAAAAACCGATAAGCCTTTAACGACACTCACATTCATTTTTAATACCTCTTCATTCCATGAACTCATTTAACTGTTAATATAAAAATCAAATATATAGACAGTTAATTTTATTTATATTCGACGTCACACACCGTGAAGTAATTTAGAGTGCAATGCGGCGAGATGCGCTCCAGCGAAACTTTCGAGATATATCGGTGACACTCAAACAAAGCGTATACCCACAGTACCACGTGTATCCGCAAGTCGCATTTACATCTCCACGACACTACGAAATGCGATTCCAAACCATATGCTCGCATTATAACGAGTTAAAATAACGTTTTCTACGCAAATATAATACGGTAATTGTACCGGCATATGCGGCTGCCTACAGATAAGAACACATCATAAAAGACAATACGCTAAGCGATACTTTGCCCTAATTTCTGAATTTCCCCTTTTCTAATCAAGAAGGGACAACATAATAGCCTGGGCGATTTCCTAAACACTTACTTAAAATTCAATGCGTGCTCAAGCAGACCTTAATTCAATTAAATGCCATACTGTCAATTATTATACTGTAATTATTGTTTGAACTAACATAACATAAAAAAAAAACTTTTTTTGATTCATTGGAGAAAATAGAACATTATTAAACGAAGAAGCGATTTAGTGTGCGTCGTAAGTTAAACCAAATTATATAGATGCGACGTTGAAAAAACAAACTTATAGAAAAAAGAAACTTTTTCGTATTAAGAATTTGACACTAGTTAATTAGATTTTGAAAATCATTTATAATGTCATACAAAATATAAGTGAATAAATCTATTAAAATGTGTGTATTTTATGACACCTACCGACACATAAAATGACTTCGTTTCAACAACTTACATGTACAATATGTTTATTATTGTATATATGTGATGTGGATGTGTGTGTGTATGTAAGCTACGCTATTACTAAGTTAGTGGTATGCGCCCAACACCTTAGATTACGTCTTCATGCACCATCATGTGGGGCAGTGATCCTGCTTTAAGTCATAATAAATAAAAAACTTAAACACTTTTAAAAAAACCTACCTAGGAGAGAATATGCTTTCGAAAACAAAGAAGATCGGAAGAAGATAGGACCGATCCTATCTTCTCTGCTATGAACTAGTTAGCTGCTCGTATATTAGATACACAGTCAACTACTGTTTCTCTGGAGAATTTCCTAAGTGCTTGTTCGATTATAATAGAGTTTGCGGTGCGCCAGACAGTTTCATTAACATCAGTTAATTGTAACAATTTCTACTTCTCCCACATAGGGTAATGAAACTAATGTTACACTGTGTTTCTATCGTTTGTGACAGGGGACGTGAATTTATCGGCTATGTAACAAAAGGTTGGATCTTAATATCTTGAGGGAATTTTCTCGTTCACTACTGTCGTGTGAAGAGACTAAATCCTAACCTAAGTCATTATCTCTTCCTCATGGCGTACCATGCTAAACAATGAACAAAGCAATGACGCTAAATCTCGCTTTTTAAAGTTGCGTAGTCATAACGGACCCCTTTAGTTTTGTCAGGTCCGTTCTTAGGTCGACCTATCTACATAGAACTTTATTCATTATAATAACAAAATGAATCTTTAAAAAAACCTTTCAGATACCTCTACTACATGTAAAGTGGCCTTTTCCCGTAGGTTTCTCATCGATTTCCGATTTAGGAATCCGATTTCCGAAATTTAGCTTTGACGTACTAATTTTGATTAGAGTGTAATTGTACTTTCCCTTTACAAGCTAAATGTTTGGTGTGGAACATGTGAAAAATTCATGAAAGAAGCATATAGGAACATTTGAAAGGAAAACTATAACAGCTTCTTTGCAAGTCATCGAAGAATGGTCAATCAACTCACAAGTCCAAAACGCTATATTGCGCGTAGCACAACATGCACTAGACCTGTTTTTTAAACATATAATAAGTTGTCTGCTATCCTACCTGATTGTAAGTAGTAATGAAATCCAGAATGGTACGCGCACTCACTATATAAAAGCTCATTCACTGTTTTCTTGAACAATCCCACATTATCCTTGGATAGGAATACCAAGACATATAAGCCATTCCACACCGTCGCGATACCTATAATGAACGACGATGCAAACCGCCTCCTCGATATTGATAGTGATTACTACATACAGATGAATAGTCGCCGTACATCGGTCGTTAGAGAAACTGAGATCTAGGAATGAAATTCATTTAATTTTCGAACTTCTTCTTAGCTTTGATATTTTTAACGTGTTTTTTTTTCATAGAGATTAATTTAACAAATGTCTTTGCAGATATCTGCTTTTTGAAGATGTTAACGTGTTTGATACAGTTACGACGGTGATCACTTACTATGGCCTGTATACTTATTTTACGACTCTTCAATGTTACCATTGAAGAGTAAGTTTTCCTTATTGTTTGCCACAAAAAAAACGAAATGTTAAACAATGTACCAAAGTAATTAACTTAGATATCAGACAATAAAAATGTAAGGAAGTTCTCACTAAGAATGTTGAAATTTTTCCCGTAAAGACGGAGATTAAAGAGAACTCTTCTTTTATAACAAAGATTAAGTAAAGCTTCCGATTTCCGGTAAAAACTGTGAAGTAAATGTCGCTCCCGTTCTCAGGTAAGCTTAATACAAAGACTTGAAGAAACCTTAGGTTAAGAAACGTAACCAGAATAATTTGAACTTCTTTGACAATATTCTAAATTCATGTGAGGGATTACATCACGCAATTTTCTTGAGTATATGCTATCCGCTGTCTTATTTATTTATGTGATAACAGGTGCAAACAGGACGAATATATAAAAAAGCATATAATATTCCCACTCGCCCCAATATCCTCCACCTATATCCTAAACCCCACAGGGGATGCCCTTAGAATATTCTCAATCTCCCTCCTTCTCGAAAAGGGTGAGCCAACCCTTCCTCTTAGCAAAAATAATCTCGATTAAATCTCACCTGGCTCACCCTTCTATCTGAATGAAATTGCGTAGGCCACTAGGGCTAAAAGATACTGCCCATACGAAAAAAAAGTTGACATCCATAGCTTTAATTAAAAAAAAAAGTATATATTTATTATTTTCAGCCCACAGAAGTTAAACTATATCGGAAATTAAAAAAAAATGTATACATTGGATCTGGTATGCCCAGTGAGTGCCATCTTAATAACATATTTAGTACGTTAGGCTTAATTCCGTAACATAAACCATTTGTTTTCACATTGAAAACTAATATCACAATCAAATTTTGTGAACATACACATACTTATCAATATAATTATGTGATAAACATTTGAAATAAGATGTCGTCAACACATTATCAAAACCAGTAGCTGATGTGACATTACAATTAGTTTCTCCTTAAACCCTGCCAGAAAGAAAAAATACGAAGACTTAACACATTCATGTCATTAGAATTTTGGGTCTAAGTTCAATATGTCATTATCTTTAACGCATCAATAATGGATTTAGTGTTACTGATGTTTATAGAAGACGACGACCACTTACTCTCCAGGAGTTTGCCTGCTCGTAAATCGGCTACTTACATAAAAACGTTTCGTCCAATCAAATAGCGGTGTATTATATTTAAATACATAACAACAAGGTCACCCATTATGGCCTATATTTACATAACCCTTTGAGATATTAAGATTAAACAAAGCCCAAAGGTAAATAACCTGAACCTGCAACGATCCCTGAAAATTTTAATAAATTCCATCCAGGGTTTTCATGTTTAGGTATCACATAATAAGCATATTCTACTTAATTATTGACCTCTTTTTTATG
>DWPA01003482.1:0-14015 GCA_018251375.1 Calpodes ethlius
ACATGGAAAATAAGTAAAAATATAGCCGTGATAAATGAACCGGCGGCCAGGCACGCGAGCGTCGTTACGGTCGCCCGGTCGGAGCGTGGCTCTGATGATCTTCGGCGCGTTCGGTAAAAAGGTCAGGACGAAGGTCTTACCTTTATCCGCGCACAGCGACAATTGGTACAACAATTGCTCGTTTACTTTTTCCCCGTTCGTAAATAACGGGTTTTAAACGTACAGATTTCGGACACTAAATGCGTGTTTTAAACGAAACGCGGTATGTTGCACGTTTTATAGCATTATTTTATTTATTGCCTTCACATGTTTGTTTGTTAACATGTGCATGTTACAACCAAAATACATTTTCAATACATGACTATTAGAAACACATGAAATATGATAAATATCATAACCGGGACCGTTACTAATGGAAATCATAATTTCAGAACAGATAATAAGTAATCAGAGCAAGTGATAAATTTATTCAACTATAACACGGTTGTTTCTTATTCACATTGCTAAAAAGTGGAGTTTTTTTTAAACGCCTTAAAACTAAGATTAATCTATCACGTAAGAGTTTCTGCGCCGGGAATCGAACCCATGTACCCGCGTTTAATAGACACCGAATAACCTAATTATCGTCATTATTTTAACTGCACTGTAATTTCATTAAAGCATAATTTAATACAGATAAAGAAAACAATTGATCGATTCTAACTCATCACTTATCCCGATATGTCATCATAGATAACAATGTTCTATGGCAGTCCATCAGGAGAGAGGTGGGTGGCATATTTCTCCACTTTGAACTCACAAACAGACAGCCTCCAAGTTATGATAACAGGGATGAACTAGTGGGGAGAGCCGATATTTATTCATCCCGAAGTCAAAGACATGTTCACTCTCTAACAAAGTACTAGGGTACACGAAACGAATATAAACAATAATGATTGGAGGACGTTTAAATACGTGCACTTATTTCATATACCTACTCAGAAAATAATCATTTGTTCAGGTTTTCAGGTTAGTAAAGATCATTTGGGTACTGCAAAGGGGGTTGTTATATTTAATTATGTAGAAGTTACAAAATAGGTATTTGATTTCGAGCTAAGGTAATTAAGCCAATACCCAGTCAAGTGCATGCCTAAGTAATAAAAAAATAACGATAAAAGGTCTTAAAATGTTTAGGTCTCTTTTCTTATTATAAATATAATAATGTTATGGTAAATTAAATTTACCCGAGGCATTATCATTGTTAAGTTTATAGGGCTACGGTAAATACTCGTATATTTTCCCAAGGCACTGTAATGCTAAGAAAAATTAATCACATATTACGGCTCGTGGCTCAATTCGGTAGTGATCCTGCCTGCAGAACGATAATGAAAGATCCGGATTCGATTCCCGGTTGAGGCAGAAACTTAAGAGACAGTTAAGTTGGTGCTCTGGTCATGTTTATTTATAATCGAATGACAGTAGGTATATGCTTTATCTTTCAGTTAATTATAAAACAAAATGATTAACCACAACCCACGATTAACTGAAAATGAAGTCCTATATGAATGTATTTATACGTAACTATAAATATCAACATTTAGTTTATTAAATTACAAATGAGGAAAGACCCTACTAATAATAGTATATGTTAACAAGCGCACAGCTCGTAATCCCTGAACCCTGCCATATGTAGTAAAAGTTCACGAATTGATAAAATATTTGTTTTTATTTTCCCAGGGACATCTGTTACACGAAACACACCGGGGCAGCGACAAATGCCTTTCAAATTCCAAAAGCCATCGGATGAGGCGTGGGCGGGACGCCATCGGTGAACACAAGCACTAGAGGCGACCGGCTTCAATTGAATCCGAAGAGTACCAGTACACCGATAGCTGGCGGTCTATTTGGAAAAGATATTAAAAAAAATAAAAATGCCTCCATAAACGCATCACCACCTTATAAGGACGAAGTTGCGATAGCATTGAGAAACACGAAATACAATAGTCAGAATTGTTTTCTAACAATTTACATTTTACACAACATTTACATATCAGATAAATCCTTGCAGTGCTTAACTACTAATTCAAGTATAGTCTAATATAGACACCTAATTATGGGTTTTTTTTTTAAAAGATAAATTATAGTACGTAAGAAAATAATAATGTTACAGATACGCAGCAGATTTTTATTTACCGGTAAAAATTGGATGAAATAATTAAGCGTTAGAATACTCCTATTTAACAAAAAAATGCAAGCGTTTGGCAGTAAAGAACTTAACTTAAAAAAATATTAAGTTATTATTAGTCTACTTTGTTGCATAGTCGACTTAATAACAATGGATTTCCCCAAAGTAATGCCTGATACTGTTAACTTTAACTGAAAAATATCAATTATTTTACTGTATTGACTGAACCATTATATTTATAGGAAACCGTTACGAGATATTACCACAATATAATAGTTCGCCAGCTCTCGGCCTGTATAACTGAGGCACCGGGCAAGCGGGCCTCAGGCGCGTCGCTGCCGCCCACTCGGACGCCGAGATTTATAACATTACCCATATTCGGCCTACGACTGGCGCTTATTCGACGCTTCAAATTAAAATCCACCGCGAATGCAAAAAGGCGCTCGTTGGTTTGATCGATAGCTGCGCCGTTCCTGATTTACGCTTCACTATACCGCCGGATCGCGTCTCCCTCGAGGCACTTGTCTTCGAGTCGTACATCACTACATCAACATTAATCACTTCTGTTATGTTGCACTAAATTTCATGACGTACCCGTGTCAATGGTTTACGTAATCAAATTTAGATGTCTTTTTTGATAGGGTTTAATTTAGGTATAATTTCAATTAATAAAACGAATCTCGTCGAACGCCAACTATTGGTTGAATTAATAAGATAATAACGTAATTGTCGGAAACCATTCACTTTAAAATTTTATCTCCGTACATTGTGGAAAGAACTTACTCTCTCACTTTTTTCTCGGGCGGGATGATCCGACCCTCCATTAAAATTTTCTTATGTTTTACACCCGCCGAAATGAGGTCCTACAACAAAATAAAAACAAAAGATATACAATAGGGTAATATATAATATATATTTATATGTAAATAATTAACGAAGCATCTAAGGAAATTTGATACAATAAAGCCCAAATAGAAAAGCATCAAAAGCATGGTCAGTTTCGGAATAAATTAAAAATAATAAATTCGTTTAAGGGTCCGCATTCGTCAAGCGGAAAAGAAAGCACCTAATTAAATATAAGTGTTGTTAAAGAACAACAATCAGTGTAACGACATTTGACAGCCGCGATCGCCGCTGACAGGCTGAAACCATTGACGACGGCCGACGGCGGACGACGCGTGCGCAGGCGCCGACCGATGCGGACTAATCAGTAAGTGAGAGGTGAGTAATTAATTCGAGAAGAAAATTAGGCAACATTATTTTAGTCACAAATATTATCCGCTTGTCACAAATTTACTGGTATTTAAACGATTTACGAAATAATCTTCTACTAACACTAACACGATAAAGTTTAACAACAAATTGTCGTCTTAACAAAACATTCGCGTATCTATTGTTTGTAAAATAATATAATTGGCAATGCAGAAAAGTAAACCTAAAGCAAAAAAGTAAGGAATGTTAAAAATTCGAGGAATGCAACAAATGTTTATTTCAAAAAGCTAAACGTTCAGTTTGCATCGACAACTCAAACCTTACAATGGTTTAAGTTGTAAGTTACGGGCGTGAAAGAGAAGCTAACAATACGTTTAACGTGCAAAAACATTATACAAGATTCTTAAATTATAGGACGATCAATGTTTGTATACAAATTTTGGTAATTTTTTGAACAGAAAATTACTATAACTAAAATATGTATGGGAAAGATAAAACGATATTCGCTATTAAATTGCACCAGCCTATTAAGCAGACTCGGCTGCCCCATGAAAACGTGGTTTTACGATCGGATTATGCTAGAAGATGAATGCAAGGCAATCAGACGTAAGTACGAACAAAGCATCGTCGTGGAAAATGTGACTTTCAATCGTAAAACTGAACATAATTTTATTGCTTCCCGGTATTCTAACAGATACTGGGTAAAGCACAGTCCTACCCGAGTGCAGGCTTCAGGCGGCAACAACTAAGAGTCGTAATTTTGACTCCAGCATCATGTCTCCGTACGCGAATATTGTTTATAGCGCCTTGCGTTATTAGTACGAATAACAAGTGGAATGTTTATTGAACAGAATCTGTTTTCGTACACATTTATGTGCGAATGAGCTGGAAACAATGATTTGTAGGTAAATTACTTTGTCTTTTATATCAAAGAAGCAGTTAACATATCAATAAAGGTATTAACAGAATAAACCAAAGCGTGTTTTCACCGGGCTAGTGACCATAAAATATTTTATTAAACACCTCGCGAATTATGCCGAATGGCCAATACTAATGTGCAGCGAACAATACAACTTTGCTCGTACACTATGCATTCGTATTGACTGACTTATAATAACAATTTTAACGGGACACGTTACTTAAATCTATAACGGAATACGTTTGTTAAATATACGTACTTTTGGATTATAGTAGCGGTTTGTGTTAGTTAAGTCTATAACTGCGCTCAAGTCAGGAATTTCTTGTAACACCGATTTGACTGTCCATCTGAAAAATTAAGAACCAAATCATATCATAGGTAAATAAAAAAATATACCTCAAATTAGATTATAAAATAACATAATATATAAACATAATAATAAATTTGACAATAATCACCTTGCTGAAGAGTTTGATCCGACATTCTGTAACAAAAAGTATATGTAGTAAAAAATAGGTAAATTAAGTTTAATTAATGATATAAAAAAGATACAATTTAGCTGAGATATATCACTTCAGTCCTAGCTCACTATAAAAAGTTTTCAAGATCAAAGAGACACCAAGTACCAACAGCAATATAAACTTGTTACTATGTTTATCGCTACAAATACAAGATATTACTTATGAAAGTGCTAATGTAAGTACACCTCTTATAACACTTAAAAATAACTGACACAAACAGATTAATCTCATGACGATGTATGTGTGATCACCGCTGACTATTGACATCACTAAAGATTTCACCAATGTATTACCGAACAAAAAGGAAACGTGGGACACGATCATTACTGGCTCTTTACCAGTGCTAACGAAACTTATGAAAGAGCTGTCATGACCGATTTTTACTAAAACCTAAGTACGAAGAACAAATACCGCCGACACTTTTATTTCCGAGTGTCCATTCGACACACAAATTTATCTGAATATTGATATTATTTTGTTATCTGCATATGTTCAACTATAAATCGATAAGCTTTATCATTAAGGTAAGCTAAAAACGTCATCTTCTGAAATAATGTTTACTTAGTTATTAAAAAACGCTAATTTGTTTAAATTTAAGGAACACTAAGTTATATCATCATTAGAGCATGCCTCCTTAGCCTCGGACAATGTGTCTTTGAAAACACCGCCCGTAGGCGACAGTGCACTGATAAGGGAGCTGATCAATCATCCACTGGCCCTACCTCAGGGAGGCCGATGACCTTTACTCGATCGACGTCACCTGACCAAATCAAGTTTTAGAGGAGACATCCCAAATACTTGTGTTTAAAATTAGTCGTCTGATAACGTCCAACAATTTAAACTAAATTATGATCCAACCTATTACAAAGTTAAAAAACAGTTAAGTTTGTTTAAACGCATTAGAATTTAAAATTACCAGAATTCTCCAAAAATGCTACTCATAAATCTCAAAAACCCATCGCATCTGAACCGCAGGCGATATTTTTGTTAAAAATTTTCAATTTCGCCCAAAATCGCCTCAAATAAAATGTCCGGCCCTTTAATAATAGGCTAGAACGGTCATAATTTACGGATGGTGTTGACATGATGGAAAAAGTCTGTTAAAAAAAATTAAGTGCCTCCTGGGCGTATCTCAAAGGGGTTAATTTTCAATTTGAATTCGCCGGTGGCCGTTATAAATTAAATTCGATTGATTGTAAATAAATTCACAAGTATTATTCAGAGAAAAGAGTATAAATCGACATTGCAATGTAACCGCTTAATCTACAAGCTTGATTAAATTTTTGCGTGATCGATTGAAATTAAAAGTTGTTACATGAATGTTACAATATTTATTGTTGATGTCGCTATCATATACAAGCCAGAAGCACACATATAAAAAGTAGAATTCGAGAGGATTCTATGAGGATCTGAAAGATACAAAACACACAAAAGTTGTGAAAACATATTTGAAATAAAAATAGATAGAAACATAATAAAATAATTATAGTTAAGTATAAAATTAGTTGTCCGTATGAGGTAATATTTTTGGAATTACCTGAAAGATATATTTAAACCAAGAACAAGTAAAATCAAGTCAAATAGAACATTTGAGTACAATTTTGGTAATATTACCATATTGATAAAGATCGCCAATGAACATGTAAAATGTAATATAGTAAAATAAAAACGAATCTAACATAACTTTATTCACGAATCAGAACGTTCACGAACAAGCTACCTAAATACAAGCTAAGCAATTAACAGTCGCCCAAACCCATCTAAAATTATAAAACACTCCATGCAGCAATAAAATCGAATGAGATGATGCGATCATAAATCGATTAAATTACGATATTAATGACAATCGTAACTCCCAATCACAGTGCTGAATCCGTGAGCACTGATACGAAGCAACATTATTATACTGTTTCCGGATAACGTTAAACCTCTTACTACACTGTAAACATCTGTATGAATGCGAGAGATGGTTTAAGCGTCCATTAAACTATTCGAAGTTACTATCTTAATGTATGGTCTTGATTTGGTAATAATAAATCCACAATTTCAAAACAGAATCTGAATTAAAACTCACACAAATTCATTTAAGTTACTTAAATTTAACAACAAATCGCAAACTAACACGATAGTCCTCATGTTATAACTAAACTGTGAGAACCATTGACAATCACAAATCCGCACAGATTGGAAAAACATCCAAGAAATATGGAGGCGGCGAAATCGTTAATAAAATAATCAACAACGCACCTTAATAAATTGCTGATTACTCTCTGGTAAAAAGATACGACACAACGCAGCATTACTTACATATGTCGGACAGTGGTATAAAAGTTCGTTTGTCATTTTTACGACATACCACTGGTCCGTTTGCGAGGCTCGATAACGAACGACCCACCTGCAGAGATAATTATGACTGTAAAGAGATATAATCATCAACAATTAACGAAACTGCGATACCAACCATCTCCTCTACACTTTATCATGTCACGATTTAAACAAAGGTGGTTAACTAACAAATGACACGGAGTGATTTAATTAACGTTTTTGCATTACGACTTTTTACATTCACATTTTGTTCAAGACCGGGCATAAATTTTATTAAAGTTGATAAATTTATCGTACATATGAAAGTAATGTAATAAAGTATATTGGAAAAACAAATAATAGAACATTATTTATATTACGAAAATTTGGAACATAAAGACTAAATATATATTTTGGTCAAGCAAAATTGAAATGTTGAGTCATTGTTAGATTTAGGGTATACGTACGGAGTATTAAATTTCAATTGAACGTTGTTCCTGAGAACAAATCTACTCGAAGCAAATAGGATTTACGACGCTACATGAAAGGACTTGTAGCAGCTTATCTTTGTCCAAACGGAACCAAACCAGCCACTTTCACCCGAATCTTCTATACATGCACCAAGGACTTTTCATTTTAATAATTCATTCATTACGATGACATAAGTTCCTTCTCATTTCATTGTTACTGCGTTATCGGGTTTTTGATTACCTTGTGATCAGTTTTAAATATACTTTAATTCAGAAAATCTTACGTTATAGAATGGTAGAATGGTAAAACGTGTTCTGTTAGATCTCTAAGATCATCCAGATTACTTCAGAGCGATTTATTATTTTTTTCTTTTCTTCATATATTATATTGATCACATTAAATCGGATAAGTATTAGACGCCTCATTGCATTGTCATCGTTTTATTTTTCGACTATTATCTGATCCGTTACATCGTTTATTCGGATGGTAATGATGGCATAATTGACAGAGGGCAAACTATTGTTTCCATTGTGTTCTATTGATATTAGGGTTTTGTCGCCTTGTAATGGGAGAACTTTTTGTATTGTTTCAGGGATCGTTACTCGTTCCCTTTTGACACCGATGCAACTGACAGAGACTAAATTTAGAAAAGGTGGAGCAGTGACATTTGAATTGTATGTTCTTTAAGTAGACATATGTGTTTTACAATTCGATTTAATTTTATATCTACTTATTATTACTAAGGGATTTCTTTAATCTTGCTTTAATTTGCTTTGAAATCATCGAATCACATGTAATCAAACAATATACTACGATAGTTTGATAAAGACATCCAAAATAAAAACTATTTTATAACTTGTTGTTAACAACTATTCCACAAATATAAATTGCGCCCTTACAGTCAGGTTATAATCTTTAAGTGAAGATAAGTTATGGTTATTGATGTGTAATAACAACGAGCTCGGAAATTCAAATAATCCCTCAGTCCCGACCAGCCATTGAAAATAAGACATAAAACTTAACACATTGTAATTGTGTAACGACTCTCGTAATCCTTGGCGTCATAATAATTGATATGTGGCCAGCCAGTCGTGTATGCGGGCTTTGTCAACACAAGCCCTTTTTTGATCCAGAATCAATTGTTCAAATACCATACGGGTATTAAGAAGAAAAAAATAAAAAAGCATAATTATGTTAAAAGCAATTGAAATTCATTGAACTCGGTAAAGAATTTATCTCAAGGAATTAAAGAATATATCGTATGCATTGGTCAGCAAAAATAATGCAGGTGCAGTAATATATAAAAACTACGTCGATTAAACAAAAGGAAAAACCAATGATCAAACAAATATAACCGAAACTTTAAAAATTTATTATATTTAAGTGACATGTATGGATAGACATACATGCAAAATTTACCAAACTCATTCTCACTATGCGATGTAGCCGCTAATGAAGCTACGAACTATTAAATGTTCCAAAAGACAACACAAAAAAGAAATAAAAGAAGTGATTGTTAAAAGGCACCACAAAAACACTGACGCTGTTTAAGGAGAGAACGATAAGAGGACAGTTACTTTAATAATGCTTTTTTCATTTCAATTTCTTTTTAAACGGGTCAAGTCATAAGGTGAGCGCATTACAAAACTGAGAATACATACAAGGTCCCGATAGCGATAGCTATCAGAGTAACCGTAAAGTGCTACATAAACAAGGGAAAGAAAAGGGCCGTTTAAATCGGATGCCGTATTCCTTCGATCGATTAATCGGACGAGAGGCCGACAGATCGGGTGTCGGGGGCATTTATCGCGCCTAATTGCGACCACCGCGCCGAAACCTGGCCCCTACGAGCTGGGTGGTGTGATGGCCACAATGATACCTTTTAAGGGATTCAACTGACCATCAATTTCGGTAACACCAGGATGTCTTGGAGAATTAATATTTTAATTATTTGAAGAAAATTGCAATTTGACAACAAAATACAATGAGCATAATAAAGAAAATATTTTGAAACACTACATTGTAAGCCCGTAATTTATCCGTAAGTAATAAAACGCTTATATTTGTAAATCACATGACTTTTATTACGACAATATTGCCATGAATATTGACGCTAAATGTTTGAATATGCAATAACGAGTCGTAACAATATCTCAAGAAAACAATAATACAATGGTTACCCTAAAAGATATTGCATTTCGGGTGTTGCGAAATTAAAAGTTAATTGTTTTCTTTTTGGCAGTTGCGCACGCGCTTAAATTTGGGATAAGATTGCATTTTATGACATTAAAGACAAGGGGCGATCGGATTCTGAAACGGAACTACCTGTTCTTTGAGGACCTTAATTATAAACCGTTGTCTTTTTATTGAAATTCTTAAAATTCGAAAGACTGATAAATTATTTTTACTATCACTCCATTGGTATAATAACATTTTCCATAAAACACGGAAACCTATAAAAAATAAAGTATATTAAAGGTAATAGACTGTTTACAAAATAAAACACAGTTTATTTCCTGAAAGTCAGTTTCAGTTAAATATTAATTACATCGTTTGTATAGCAATGACTTACCGTAAGACTAACTCGACTGAACAGGACCGGTAGAAGAGCGGTCGGACTCGCGAACGTTTAATTTCCTGCTGAACCATTAACTGGGTGTTATTAGAATAATTACAGGTGATGATAGCGATACGCTGATATGAAATACCCGCGATTGTAACCGCCAATTCGATATGGATTCGGTCATTAATGGTATACACTTTGAAGCACGGTTATTTCAAGAGGCATTCACGCTTAATAACCGCCAAATATTTCTCATGACAACTCGACGTGCAAATGAAACGGTGCGATAACACCTACCTTTCAACGCATTTCTTAAATAACATCAAGGAAATTATGTTAAACAGAGAATTAAAAAGCACTCTAGAACTGCTTTTTAAATTTTAAGCAGGCATTACAGAATTTTCATAAAAAGATTTTATTTTAAAGAAAAATTACCTTTATCTATGATCATTCATAGTGAAGGAAAATAAGGTATATGAAAAAAATATCGTGTCACTCTTTATCGTATATTATTAAATTTATTTTCTTCCAAGAGACGGAAACAAATTTGCATGACAACACTTCTATTCAACATAAATCCATGATTCGGAATCAAAACAAGACGACCAAGAAAGCTGATTACACGGTGCTCCCACGATCTCATGCCCTGGCGGCTTGTGAAGTACGAAACTTGGCGCGTACGTGTCAAAAGATGTAATTATGAAGAAATCCAATCAAGCGCGCCGCGAACCGGCGCAAGCGACGACGTTGATTGAGCGATAAATTTATTGAAGATAAATCACCTTATCGCGACATATCGGGAGCTATACGTCCTATCTTAATTTGAGGGCGGAATTTAAAAGGGCGGCACTAAACCTCAATAGAAACCCTTTTCGAATGAATGACCCTACCCCATTCACTGTTGATTTAAATTGTACATCGTCTCTTTTATTATTTTATAAAATGAATGTTGCCGATTAATTTCCAAAGTGCATGTATGTGAATATAAATATCATCCGATAAAGAAAGTCGGCGCCACCGTGTCGCCATAATTCGGGCTATATTTCTGATTCAGCATCTCACGCGTTACTGACTGACTTTTGTATTGTGAAACAGCTGTTCTTAATATTTTGTATTTTAATTTTACGAGTCTTGTCAAACACTGCATTCCTACGTCGTGGTAGGTAGGCATTACTATATATAAATAACAAAAATAATAGGTTATACTTTTAAATAAAATAATGATCTGACAGAATAATTGTTACTAAACCGAAGTCTTTAACGAACCTAGCAGAATAATATTAATATCATTAACTGAGCATATGTTAAGAACTTATTGTTATAAATTTATAACGTTAATGGTAAACCAGGAAACTAAATTAAATACGTTATGCGTGCTCTTCAATGTTGTTCTTATGTTATTAATTTTCCAACCATCCATTTCCAAATGTAATGGTAATGATTTATAGTTCATCCCTAATCGTGAACATGTGTTTTGTAGATTAAATACACAAATTAATTCAAACGGACCGTTTCATGATTTTTTTAAATACACCCTATACCAAAGAATATCCATGAGACACACACCCATGATACTAAGCGATAAATATATTAGATCATAATAATAATGAAATAACCCAAATAAAAAATTAAAGTGTAAATAAACGTAAAACTCAAATTTCAAAATGCAATAGCTCGGAGCATAAAACGAATTATTAACTTACCCTTTAAGATTACAGTAAGGGAAATAGCAATGTGCTATGAAGAAAATATGACTTTGTACAATATGTTTAAGACACACCGCGGGCGTGTGCGATAAATTCAAAATATACACAAGCTTTGATATTTCATGTTGTCAATGAGACTGCAGTCAAAAACATCAAGACAAGAAGATTTAATGTCACCGGTAAACATGAGAATATTCTTATGAACACGCTGCAACAGATGAATCTCACCACGACTTTTGAAATACAATATCTCCACTCAAGCAATGCAAAAATTATTATGCCGTTGTAGGCGTATTCATGGCGCCTGAAATCATGATATAAATTCTTAAGTCGCGCATGAAAAGGGACCAATATGACTGGAGAGTCGAGGCCGAACATAATGTACAATCCGTTGGGTATATTATTACCAACATTCGATTCGCTAGCCACAAAAATAAAAGTGGAAAATTGAATCTCAAAAATTAATCTAGCAGAAAGGTCGGTGTGCGTTGCATACCTCAACAAATCACATCATTTCACATCGCACGGGCCGTTGTTAAGGCCGGCTATGCCCGAGGCGAGTATAGCACTAAACAGTCTGACTAATTAGACGCACTAGGCAACAAAGGGCCGTCGTATTCTGCCGGTATCGTTCATTTGGTCGAATGAATTATAGACCTTATAGAGAGAGAATAAGATGAAAGTATAGGTACAGGTGTAGAAGCAAGTGCATCCAGTGAGACGTGCGATGGCGGCGCATGATAGGCCGCCCACGCGCAGACGCCGCGCCGCGAAATTCGTGAGAAGCTGTACTCTGGCGCCCGCCACCAAACAACATAATGCCGAGAGTAAGAAACACGGTCACAATAAAAGCGTACTCAACTTACAAGTAAGCCTTCTCTTTCAATGTATTGCTCGTGTCTTCGTAGTCCATAAACAAGTTAATACTGAGATAGCTAGTTATTATGATAATAATTTAGAAACACGGTTTAACAAAAAATAAAAAAGGACTTAATTGAGCTACAACACATAAAAGGAATAGCTGAGAATATTCTAAAATTGATACGATAATTGTCCCTAATATTATTCATTACGAAATATCACAACTTAAAGCACAAAGTAAACGTAAACGACAACAAACATTTGATAAACTAGTTAGCGTCTTTATAAATAGTATAATAAAATAACAAATTGGCAAATCTTGATGGTAAAACTCGTCACAATTTTTTATCATAACCACAAAGCAAATAAAACATTTGTTATTTAAATTTTACAACAAAAAAATTTGTTTAATAGGCAGAGAAATTAAACAGCTCAATTATCATACCACTCGTACTACTATAGAAGTCCATGGATACGTAAATAGAGTCGTCATTAACTAACCTTTTGCAGCATTTTCCCTAATTAATATATTACACATAGACATATCGAGTCAATTATTATATTGAATTTAAAGGCAACTTATTTTTTACACACTGGTTTTTCTAGTTAATTAATAACATTTGTTATAAATACCCAATTACAGGCTATACGCCAGTAAGTTATTTTCGTTAGTAAATTATTAACAAAAAAATTTGCTAATATAGATAGATATGAAAATATATTAGTTGCCGTCCCTAACTAAAACAGAATTACTACTATACAAATAAATATTTTTTCTGTCGACCATTTAAAATATAAGTATAAAATATCCCTCATTTATTAATAGTACTAAAACCAATATTTTATAGCGATATAACATGACGGTTTTCATTTTTGTCAGCGTTGTGTTTAAACTGCAGACGCCTAGTAGATTTCTTGGGCGGGCCGACACGCCTCTCTATTACCCGAGTGCCCTTCTTTACAGGTGCATTATATATTTAAATAAAATCTTATAAAAGCTGAGCAGTACGCCATAAGTGTACCACTATCTTACAACAAGACTATTCTTGAATGTATGAATATATTTAGGATCAATATTGACTTAGAATGTATTATAATAAAGAAATTGTTATACGTTAATAGACTTCCTTCGGTTAAGGAAAACATTGTAAAGAAACCGAAACACCCGAAGGTGCCCAATAAGGTTTTCAAAGGAGTGTGAAGTCTTTCAACCCGCACTTGGTTAAGGTGGTGAACTATGTCCTCTACCCTCATATTGTGAAAGGAGACCCGAGCCCAGCAGTGGAATAGTCGG
>DWPA01003483.1:0-14010 GCA_018251375.1 Calpodes ethlius
AGAGAAGTGATCCAAGCACAGCAGTGGGACATTTATGGGTTGTGAAGACGAGCTGGCTGACGTATCCAAAAACCAACTCCGAAATGCTTGCAACGTGTCCGTTGCAATATTAAAGAAACATCTAATACATCATAGTTTTTAGTGTATATTATTGTTGTGCTACTGATTTTTATCGTACATAATATAAGCAATATCAAGCAAATTTAAATTTCAAAAAACGATGAATAAACTCATTTTCTTTTTATATACAGAACGGCGGCTATTTTAGCGCACATTGACCCCTGGGACTGCGACCAAAACAATAATTTGTTATGCCCGCCATTGCACCGCCCCGAGATTTCGCCCCATTGCGTATAAAGACGTCCGATCAACACATTCCTAGCCTATTATCTCCATCTTTATACGTTTGGGGGAATATTGCTAATGGTGCGGTTGTCTTGTTTGTTTTTCACTTGCCAGACTTAGCCAAATTCCATTAATCTCTCTTTATAGCCTTTGTGCACAAAAATACGTCCTTATACATTTCAATGTACTATAAAGTAATATGACGTAAAATTATCTATGAAATGAGAATTATTCGCTCACAATGAAAAATCTACGTACCTACGTATCAGAATTCTAGGAAAACTTACAATGTATATGTATATACATATATTACATGCTTTTGTGTATTGAAATTCCATTTTTTTTTATTAAATTTGAGTTAAATAAACTTCGATATGTTGAAATATATTTGCATGAATGTAATATTGTAATTTTCAGTCAAATTTTAATTAATATGGGCTTATTGAAAACCCTGAACTACTTTTTGTTAAGGATTTTGATCAGATAAAATGATAATTTTGGTACGAATATTTTTTTTTATGTTAACTGTTAATATAGAATAATTTCATATTTAAAATACTCCTTACTTATCCAATTTATAATAACGGACGACTTATAGTAGTCACACGTCTATTACAAGAATTTATCTGAATGTACTGACTCAATAACTGAAGAACCTATCTATCTTACCGTTAAAAAATAATTTATAATTTGGTGATTGACTGAAATTAAATGGATAAAAAAAACCTTATCAAGTGTCTCGTTATTATGAAAATCTCCACAAAATATTTTCAGATACAATCATAGTACGAAACCATATTTCATATCACGAACAGCTCACAACGCAATACAAATAAATAAGAAAATATTTATGCTTAGTATTTCAAATAAATATACAATCTACGAATGAGAATCCTGCCCGCGCCGTGAGTCAAATACATCATTCAAAGAGACGTAAGTATTTTTAGAAAGGAAATATCTTTGAAAAGTCTTAATCAAATTCTTCCTGTCTACTTTATGTGCGTTGATATCAGCAGATTTCTCCCCTTCCCGGTGTGTTAAATTCGGAGGGTCGAAAAAATCGAGCAATTCTATTGAAGTAATTACAGTACATTCGTAACCAACATAAGTGAGGACACTTAGCTAATTTTATTACGATTCATTTACAAATGGGAAAAAATGGAAATAAAATATACTAAACTACATGATTGCAACGTGAAAAAGTTTGAGATAAAGTAAAGAAGAGAACGGGCAACACACACATTTTTGTTAAAAGCTTTTATTTAACTTTGAATGTTTTTAGTTTCAATGTGTTAGTTTGGGTCAAATATTGCAAGTTGATTTGGAACTAAAAGTAGTTATATCCTCATAGGATATTGTTAAAATATTATACATTGCTTTAGTTCTACACACAATGCATTTTTATCATGAGTATGATCTGATACTATACTCCGGAGTTGGGTCTGGATGAGAAAATTCGGCTATGATGAATAATACAGCTATATTTTTTAAGATTTAATAGCCTATTTGTAGTGTTTGAAACGATTATTAATGATTGTGTAATTTCCGACAGATTTGACTAGATTGGATAACATCTTTATTTCCCTTAATTCTCTTTCACTGCACATATTTACTTTATTTCTTCACAGAAAAAAAATATCAGCGTAATCCTCACAGTAAAATATTTAGAAAAGTGAGTATAGCACTTTTTACTTAAAATTAATTGAAAAAATTACTTACATAAGTTGATTTATAAGCCAACCCACTTACGTAAGTAAGTAATTATTAATGAAACATTGTAAGTAATAATAATGAGGGACAACAAAACAACTCACCGTCATTATAATATAACAATCCATCACGGCGATAAGATAATACGTTTTCTATTTCTATGCACCCCTGTTTGTTCTAATATTTTTTGTGGCGTAGTCACATGTGTTCGTATCCAATGTAGTTGTTTCATTTCTGATTACAAAAACGCTTTCTCATACTGCAAATGTGACAATCAGATCCCTTTGGGCACGCTTCTTGCAAATTAAAGGGATTGAAATTGTATAGATATGTAGACGATACTTATTACGTTGATGTTTTTTTGTAAACAATTTTTACAAGAAATAAATAGATAGCTTTATTACTTTAATAGATTGTATTGATAGGATGAGTAAATAGAAAAATGATTGTTGTAAACGAATAATGATACTGAAAGACCAATCCAACATTTTTTATAAGATTTTATTCTACTGTGATAAATACGTATACCAACGATTAAATTTTGACCAATACGAGTCAATTTGACATTTTTAAATAGCCAAAAACGGAGGTTGATATACCGCTTAATGGAAAGTGTTCACCGTCATGCATGAATATCAGTTAAACCAAAGCTGGCCAAGAGGGTTTTTATACCTACTTTTAATTCGACACTGCGAGCGATACAGATAACACTTTAGGGTATATTTTAGAACATTACAAAAGTAGAACTTGTTTTAGCAAATGGGCAACGTGCTAGTAATTTTCAATAGCTATCTTTAGCTGTGTTATTAGTTGTAAGCTTCATGTCAATTCTCAAAAATATTCAAATGAAGCCGCTATACTTCTCAGCTTAACTTTGTAGCCTAAAAAGTCGACCACATACAACTATTGTTAACGCTTGACGCTGACCACTTACAGCGTGGAGCGATTTCGCTATGAGCGTTGTGCAGTGTCAGTCTTTATAAAGACTCATTATCTGCCGAGCGTTGGCACTAAAATAGATGTTTGCGAAGTCAAATTGAACATTAAACATTTTGAATTCAACATTTGATCACGTCCGTTTATCGCAGTACAACATTTAAAAGCAATAAAAACAGAAAAGAAAAGCTGGATAAAAATGAGATCCATGAGAATAGGACGTTAAAATGTATCTCCAAGAACATAAAACTAAATTATCACAGTTACTTGGAGAGTTCTGTCTGCGATGTGCTAACCGTGCAATTTTAAAACTTAGAATTTACTTTACACTGCAACTAGAGGGAGTTGCAAACGTCGCTTATCTACAAATAATGTAATAATAGGTAGATTTCCGTAGAATGGAGGAAAACAATCTGTTTAAAAATAATGTTCTTGTTTTAATAAAAGCTCGAGCGATGTTTGTTAGTTTTGAGAAATGGTGATTATAGAAAAACAGAATAACATGTGTGTTTATTTTGTAAAGTTATGATTAAGCGTTATTTTACTTTTGTAACTATCTCCGAAACGAGGGTAGGAAATAAGAAAAAAATTATACTAACAATTTTAAGTATATTGATTATTATCAAGTATAATACATGTATGTATTATTCAATAATAAGCATCAGAACCATCTTTTTTATCTTTCTGAATGTCCAGTTTACTAATGGTCGTTTCGATAGACAAGAATAAATAACTGCTAGTGCCAGAATTATTCACAGAAATAAAACAGTTTAGGCATAATTTATATAACTTGAAATAAAAGTAACAAAAGCTAACACTATGAATACACTAGTTGTAGAAGTAAATTCTACAACGCTACCAACTAACTCTGTAAAACCGGGAGGACATAATAATAGTCCATAATAGAAAAATAATTTATGTTTTAACATGCTGTAAAAATCGGAACACTATTGGTAAAACAATCTTGTCTAAAATGCAATATACGATCCATTTAACGATGCACTTAAAGCAGGACCGCATTAAGCGGCGTTGAAGGGTATCTCCGCGTTTTACTGCACACAAAGTAGTTAATAAAATGTGCGAAAATACACCCATAACACTGTGAGTACCCGAGACCATTCCCAGTATTAATTTATGTTGATTTGCTTTCGTTGATTCGTAAGATAAAGTGATTTAAATTGTAATTTGGATTAACGTTGTGTGTAACTGTACAGGCTGTTATTTAATTTGCAATGGTTCAATCGGTCAAATCGCGCAAGCTGAATTAGAACTGATTCCTTATATTGTACATATTGCTTTCGTTACTTTATTCGGGGTTGATTTTAAATGAGGAAACTCCTTCATGGTGAACAGCTCAGTCAGAAATTTTGTTAGTTTACCCATAACATTGACATATAGATATTTAGATACAGATGATGTCGATAGATGTCGTTGTAGTCACGCACTATTCACGACGATTTCAAAAGTATACATATAATGAAAAAAGGTCTTTCTAGTTTCGTTCTTGTTAGGAATAATCATATAATTAGTTTAGGTGGGTGGCAAAAGAGCTGTAATTAAAAAATGTGGATACTAGTCTTATAGTGCTAAGCAGTACTCTAAGGGGGAAAAGTGTGAAAAACCTACAATAAAGCAGCACGAAGGTCGTTTTTCTTTTATTTAGGAACTATAAACTTCGGTTTTCTACTTGCCCTACTAAACTCCGTAGTGCGGTTATAAAAAGTTATCGGTACTACACGTTTACTATCACTATATAGCACGGCATGTAATGGCAAAACATTTGGTAGTACTTAATGTTCTTTTTTTCATTGCAGGATATCTGTGAGATTTAGATTTTCTACACTAACCTTGTTTAATTAAAATAAATTAATTGTTTTCAGTGTTTACAAAGTAGTTCATTTAAGCAGCTTCGGTTTTAAAATAATGATAATACGGATTTGGAGTGTTAGGAGATCCGTTACTTGAGTCTAAGCTAACGTCCCTCGCTAAGCAACAGACGAGGTTGGGGCAAACAATATCTCCTGATTAGATGTCATTGGTCCTGTACCCGCAGTTTAATTCCGATATACATGAGTATATCGTAGGTACGGTAGGGATTTCTTACTGCCGGGCTTGGACTTTTCAGCTACCTCCTTTTTAAAAACAAACTCTTTCTTAACTGATCTTAACTGATTGTTGTCTAGCAGCAAAAATGTGCACGCTGTGGCACCCTGTAATTATGGATACACTAAATTGTAAGACCAATTAGCAATAAGCAGTCATAGCTATTTACCTATTAGTATTGTCTGTGTTGGGTGTCCTATAAATAAATAAATAAACTCAAAGTGTTATTAAGTTTTCCTCCCACTTTCGAAAGCCAAAAATAATGTGGGTACCCTACTTATTATGCTTCTTTGTCAACTACTTACTTCATGTATGTACTCAATAGATACTTAATTATTTTATGAAAATATTTCCCAAGTTATGAAACCTAGGTTTAAATTTTTTTTTGAAATAAACCTAGAGTAGGTAAACTTCATTATTTACTAAATGCAATAATTATTTTCGTAAATGAATGGCGTTAATCTACCTCACTTCTCTTCGTATCTGACCCAAGAGAAAAAGACCTACTTGATAAGGTCGTCTTTGCTTTGCTTATCTGTCAAATCGCGCATGGTATTAATCTCCAATTGCTATATAAGTTTAGACTATTCACAATTATTTAATTATTATTTTAATTCATTCATTCATTACATTAACTTTACACTTATTGTCAATAAATTTAACACAGGTATGAACTAACTATAACAAAAATAGTTAGGTTTTTAATGAAAGACAATTATTATGTATGTTTCTGATTTCTTTGGCGCGTTCATTCAAATCCAGATGTAAATTTCGTTGTGAGCTATTTCTGAAGTAATATGGTTTACATCAGGGCGTAGAATTGTCAAAGAATATGACGTAACTATATTACAATTTAGGATAAAGATGTGAGAGACTGCATCTATCCTTTTGCAAGGGCAGAAATCAGTCCGTGATGTACCGTGTTATAATACAGTGAAGATGGCAAAAGTTCTATTGGAGTTTGCTAGGCTTTATACTATCCAGTATAATCCGGACATTTTTTGTGGGTTGTAGTAAAGTTCTTTACTTGGTGAGCTAAAATTTAGATTTATAACAACATAAAATCTTTATGAAGGCTCGTTTGCTCGTAGGCGACAATAACATAAAAAAAATTAAAACATAAACACTAAATTACTCGTATTAATAAAAGCTATCTATGAATTCAGATGTATATTTTGGATATCGTTTTGATTCTGCCGATCAATAAGAGTGTGATTTAAAATTATCAACTCGTTTGTATTTTATCTTAATAGTTGGTGGAAATATTTCGTTTAAGCACTTGAGTAACTGTGCTTTTGATAAAGCTATCTAATAAAGATAAGGTTTATTTTCTATTCCTTCATTTATTTTATTCAAAATTCAAATTTATGCAATATTTTGAGCATTTTTATTTTGGCCTTAATTTTTTTTATAGACAATTGCTGTTACAGACTGCCGAAAAGACTTCTTGTGCGAGAAATAACGGCCTAAGAACACCCCATTCGAAGGACCTCGGTATAGGACGTAGTTAAAATCCTTAACATGTTGTCTAATAATAATAAACATGTAACTTGAAACTTAATACTTGTTGTAATATGAGTTCAGGATCGTAAGCCCTACTTCGTACTTTCTGTTACGTAGCGAATTCGTTTTGTTTAAGTTCGTTATTATAAATTCGTGTGTATGGGTAAGTTAGAACAGTTTACGGCTGGATAATTTTATAAAACGGGTACGTACAAGAACAAGCAAGAATGTTTAAACGAGTTTCAGGTAAGCTTTAACATTGGATTGATCTATAAGTTTGAATGTGTGTATGTTATTGATATCACTGTGTGTGTTAGGAACCTGTATATAAATAGGAAAGGTATGGGAAAACAGTTACGCGACATTATCTCCTTACTGTACTGTTATTGTCTTATTGTTTATGCGTTTATTTCCTGACATTCTATAAAAGGTGTCACTGATTTGGGTGCGGCTTTTACAGATGTAATGCGGGTACTGTTTTGTTTTATTTAAATTCGTTCGTAAAAAAAAATTATAAATTAACAGTTTAAAGAATTTAGTATAAACGTTTTTTAAGTGACAAAGAGAAGTTCTAAGTTATAAATTTTAAGTTGATATGTGCAAAATTGGATCCCATATACCCTCCCGTGAAAGTACATCATACAAACGATTACGCACTGAATGGTCTTTAGTAAAAGTAATTGTTATATAATGAAAACATTACTGGTTGTCTCATTTCACTTCTATCTATAAATCTCACCAATTTCAGTATGAAATTTAAGTTTTACAACCCTTTTCACTACCTCGAATAAAGCAGACGTAAAACCATTCCATAGGTACAGATTATGGTATAATAAAATCATGGAGTCGTTTTATCGTCTTTATACTGTCTAGGTTTTATGAAAAACCACGCGTAGATGTTTTAAAACACTTTAAATAGGTTTAAGCTTCTCATTTATTACAGAAGATTTACTTAAATGCGATCATCTAATGAAAATGTCAATCTATAAAATGGCAATGAATCTTAACGTTCATTAAATTTGTGTTGTTAAGTTAGTTTAATGCATGTTCATTGCAATTTTTGTTCTGTTTATAATCCAATAGGTTGAAGAAACTCTTCAATGGATTTTTAAATGAATGTAATGTGTTTTAGTGAATACTGAATGACATCATGTCTAATGCTGTGATTACTTAACGCACTGAAAATATCCTTGCTACATCAAAACGAAGTACGCACAGATTCGTTCGCACAATCTAACCGTGATAGCTTCAGTGTCTTGTTATTTCGCTGTTTAATTTAAATATGTAAATTTTATTAGGCATAATACAGGCTGAGGACTGTTGAATTGCAAATGAATGTGACATTACGTTTTATAGGCTGGTAGCCAATTCGCCTGGCCGTTTTCTTGGTGCTCGCGGCAAATTTTCACTTAGAAATGCCCTAAAGTTTAGTAGCGTTTTATAAGGCCTGTTGAGGCAAATAATACGATGTTTATTATAAACCAGATGTCTTTACTGGCGCTATATATTCTTTGGTTATTTGATTGAACAAATGACTGTTATTAAGTGTTGAAATCGAGTACATTTGGTCATGATACCTTATAATTTGATAAAATCGTAACTATAAATCTTTTTTGAAATTCGAATAAGTTTTTGATGATTACAGAAGGCCTTTCTAATAAACATTTTATATATAAATAAAGTTATTTTAGTTTCGATGTATGTATAAGGCAAAAAAAATATCATAAGCAGGTACTCCTTTTAATGCCTCTTCCACTTATTCATGATCTTCGGAAAACTAATAGAAACGAAAATAAAATCTATAAGTAACAATATAGTATTTAAACACATATTTTTATAAGATAATTTCAAAGCACTTTGATATAAAAAAGGAAAGCCTCACAGCAATTACAGTAATGCATCGTTTAATTCGGCAAGAATAACAAAAAATCCTGTTCATTATTAGGTATCCCTTAAAGTTGTCCAAAATAAACAGTAAAATGTAATCAGACTAATGCATCCTTTGAATCTGGTACGATTATAAGGTTGTCAAACGAGGGCAGGCCCACGTGAATGAGCGTGGGGCGCGACCAGTGACATACGGTTTAGTACGGTGCAAGTCACCTGGACTAATGAATCCACTCAACTTAAGGCCCAACGACATTGCTAGCTAAGCGATTTGTAAGCGAAGCGACTCGTAATTCATAAAACCAAGTAATTTAATATTGTCACGAACAGTACAACACGTGAATTACATTTATAATCCAATCAATTAACAAAGATATTGCTAGTAAATCGAGAACTAAAGCAAATTATTAACAAATTCATTTTACTGGTAACATTAAACGTCAATATAATCTTCACCAAGTTCACTTACATTTTTCAACTACTTGGATCACAACAAGACAGTAGAAAATGTTTGTCGCATATTTTTATTATGCTACTGCATGGATACATTTAGAAACCGTTCAAGACATGGAAAACATTTACAGTATTCACAAAATACAAAATCAAGATCAGATTAGTATATAACAAGGTGTTTTTTTACATATCGCCTTAGAATTTGAAATACTAATACCTAGTAGTATTTATTTATCAGCCGTTGAAGGTCTACTGCTGGACATAGACTTTCCTAATTTCCACCACATAGACCGGTCTTGCGCCTTTTGAATACAGCGGAAGGCCACTGTCTTTTTCAAGAAGTTAGTTCATTAGCTATCAAAAATAAGATCTTGAATTCCACTAGTTGTTTATTTGTATGTCAGTCAAAGGAAATCTCATAACTTTTAACTATCACATGGTATTGCTGTTGAGTGTAGATAATAATTAGAATTTTAATTGTCCACAAATTATGACAGCCTTAAAATTTCAAAAAATATTTTTGAACATTTTTTGGAATGGACATATCTCACTTTCATCGCATCGCTTTTACTATGCTGAATCTTTCTTAGGCGTGTCTCAGATAGATACTAAATTCCAAGCAGTATAGCACAATTCAATCAATGTTTATTGGACTTGGTTCAAAGTGATGTGAAGTGAGAAATGACTTACTTTGCCTATTATCATTAGATTCACAATAATAATTGGGTCGCCAGCATTCTTTGTAGCCGGCTGTGTCTCAATGATGCATTTTATGTATCTGATATCAATTCGAGATTGCGATCAATGATCGCGGATAGCTCATGAATACCGACTATTCATATAAAAGATAATCTTGTTAGTATTATTTTTTGAATACTGAAGTTGCAACGCGTCTTTGACTACGCCCTTTGACTATGACCATTAGTGATAATTACTAATATTTATTGACAAGATTAACATACACTAATAGTCCTAACTTCCGCAGACCTCTTACTAACAAATAATAACTGATACTTTTAGTAACAATTAATGCTATTAGGACGATATAACTACAGTCCTATTCGAGATTTTTTGTGGATGTCCATAAGCTGCAGGAGATAGTGATACTGTTAGCTCCTTTGCTATCCTTATCCCACAAAAAGCCTAGTAATTTGCTGATTACGTAGCTATAATTTATTTGTAGAACTATTTGTTTTTTCAATTAGGAGACTTAAGTTAGTTACATCACGTTTAAGCAATTAATCTAGTAATTATAACTTTAGCTTTAGTTCGAAGATATGATTTAGAATACTCTCTATTCTTCACTTCGTATCTCATTATTTTGTTTTCATAAATTATTCTGAGGTAAATTGTAATATTTTAGTTAATTATTTTTTATTGTAATCCCATAAATTATTTTGAAAAATGTTTTAGCGCTTACTAAAAATTAAACAAATACATTTATTAAGAACGTTTATTATTACATTTTACAGGATTAATTTATTTTATTTTTAAAATAAATTATTATTTATAATCGACTCACATTTATTATATATAGTATTTTGCTATCTACTTGTACATTGGAAAGTATCTATCTGTCTTATTTTAACAATGAACTGTTATATGCGTAATATAAATTTTAATTTCCATTAATTGACTCTAGATCACTTTAATAATTCGGACAAGCTCAAACTTATAATCAAGTATTTTCCGAACTGACAGTTACTGTTGGCAATCTTGGCCTTTACGGCTTGACGCGGACAAATGAAGTAATGTATGGCGTAAAATTTAATATAAGGTATAAAACCTAGTTGGGGTACGGGGCCGTCAAAAAAAATCAATTACATCTTTCTTGTTTTTCAAGGCTCGGGAGTAAATTTGTCTTATATATTGAAATAAACGTTCCGAGGTTGAAATTTTTCGAAAGAAAGAATCATTTAAATCAGAGTTATACAAATAAAAATAATACGCGTTCAAGTTACAAAATTCTCTAGTAACGTCGATTAAAAAAATGAAGAAATAAATTATTTCAACCACAGATTATATTCGCTGAGCTACAAATTGGACTTCGCATTGGAGATTACAAGATCTAGAGAACACAAAGGACTTCAAAACCCAATTCTACCGAAAAAGTTGCCGAAGTTGTCTTAAGTCCGATCTAAGTAAACAAGTATACGCCTTCAAACTTTCCCAGTACCTTCATATACGAAATTAGGAAAATTTAGGATAAACTTTTTATTAAAGAACTCTGTTTAAGTGCAATTTGAAAGAACAATCGAGCACAGGAGTTTGTGCCAATTCTAACAACGTAGAAAGAGTAAAGTAATTACCATTTTCAAAAGGCCGCACCCGGCCAAAAGTTATCGAAAATTGGAGAAAATCAGGTCAGCTTTGTCATTTGTTGCCAAGGACACGGTTTTATGACAAATGAATACCGATGTTACCTGCATACCCTTGTCAGGCGCACTATACCAGGTAAAGTATAACACGGGTGCAAATAGTTCTACTTAAAGTTATTTCGAGCATAATAAAACAGATAACATAAAACATATTTTACACACTATTATTGTACATTTTATATTTATGAGGGACAGTAAATATTTTGTCGCCGAATATTAGCTACTCCACCATCACACTTAATAAGGTTCTGAATGAAATTCGTTAAATTGTACTTAAATTATATACGTTTCAACCGTCAATCACAATTTACAAATGAGCGCTGTCAGCTCAGTGCAATGAACTATATGTAAGTCTCTGTGACATATTAATTAGAAGTGAATTGCATGAACGTCACAGGACCTATCAGTTTCATATTAATGAAAAAAAACGATGAAGAAGTAACATTTAAAACAAAATAATGCTTCATCAAAACCAAGCATCTATTCACTCATAAAAAAAACAATGAAAAAATTGATCAATATCGGAAATGCCCATTAGGCATGCAAATAAAAGAGAGTTGTAAAACCATGGAACTATTATGCCAAAAGTATAGACGCTCGTTAACTCGACGGTTCAGTATGTTGCGTGGCAAACGAACACACCATGAGTGTTCAGAAAAGCGTTTTTAGGCACGTATTGTTTCAAAACTTTTAATTAAACCACCTGCTTTACCTAATATGCGGTCAATATGGCTATAATAACTTCACGTTATTGTGAACTGCAAAGTGCACGTAATATAGTTTTGTTGCTGTTGTTTAAGGCTTTTTATATTAAGATATAAATTTTCATTCAACTTAATCGTAATTTTCGGATTCATTTAATAATTAATATAACTTTTTACGAATTATGCTTTATAGATCCTCAATTTTATAATCCCTTACCAAATATTTTTCGGTAATTTATTTCAAGAATGCTTAATAATAATGCTTAATAATGCTTAATAATCCGTCAAAAACCACGTAATGAATTTACGAATGAATTGAACATTTTAGCATATTTTTGGCACATGTCAATGAACTTATGATCATCAAAAGTGTAATGAACCAGATTTGCACAATCACTGAGCTATTTCGCCAAAACTAGAGGCGTTCATTATTTCAATGACTTGCATGTGCTGTCTCGTGAACGGACACGTTACCCTATTAAATGTTTCATCTCCGTCCGACTTAGAATTTGTCCTGCTCTTACGTATTAACATGTTTAGCATTATAGCTAAAATCTTCATCGTATGAATATCTATTTAGCATTACAACTTCTTAATTACAATGAAATCATATTACGTATTCTAAAGACAAGACATTTTCATATTAAATATAGAAAAAATATTATAATGATAGTAAGCTAAAAATTAAATTAATGTTCATCTTTCACGTTTTGTAAAAACATTCTAGTATCGCAGATACGAAATAATATTAATATAATAGAAGTAGTTGAAATATCATAATGAATTGAAATCTAAAATTAGAATTTTAGTAATAATACTATCATAGATTTCCAGTCTAAAATGAAATTTGCGAGACAAATATATATGTTGAATTTCTTTTATTTTAACACTTCTGGCGTTTTTATCTGTTTGCCTAATTAGAAATATTCTAATGCTTATTTTTTAATTTCGAACAGACTGCAATATGGAACATTACTTTCTGTTGAAGTACTTAAAACGTTAAAAATAAAATGTTATATAAATGTAGCCCTCTATAATAATACGCTGGACCTTTCTTTTTAAAATTAAAAATAAAAAAGTCGTTGATAAATCTTAGGCGGTGTTTACAAGTTTGTAAATATTGTTCCAAATTCAAATTTAAAAATTTCAATTAAGTTTCGTTGTAAATCAAACCTCAAAATCCAAGGTATTTCATTTCTCGTGTTCAGCAGTATAAACAAAAATAATGCCTGATTTAATTCGTTTACTCACGCGAATGTTTGCACAATAACTAGAGGAGGTTAATTCAATTATGAGTTTAGTAACGTCCATTGCCAAGGGGCTTACGGAAGTGGCGTGCATCAATCATTTTCTCATCCACTTTGTGTCAACTTCACATTTTGATGGCGAGGTGATTGATCGTCCTTACCGCGTTGTCATTTAAGTCAGCAGAATTCATAGGGAGATTGGTAACGAACGTATAATTCCGATTGTCGCAAACGAAACAATCATTCGATGTTATTCGGAAAGTTGATAAACCATTAACATATAAATCAGCGTTTATAAGTCGTAGACTTTGCTTTACGGCGTAAAAATAAAAATGAACGAAGTGCGCTCCCGTCAACGTTCCCGGCGGCTAAGGCGACGACACAAAACGAAGAAATACTATTTCTTCCACGGCTAGAAATACTTAAGACAGAATGCTTCGAGAATTGCGCATTGTTGGTTGTTTGTGTAAATAAATCACAGTAACTTTTATCATTTTCACGTCGTTAACAGCCTTAACTAGAAACGGTATGATTGCGAAAACAATGAAGGAGACCGCTTCGTATTCAAATGGGTTAATTATTATGTTTGGTTTTGTTCGGTATTCGATAAGCTTTTATTAAGTTACGATGAAACTTTTATTATGAATTTTATTATTGCGGAGCAAATATATGCCTATGCTATATTTTTGTTTTTAACCATAAAATCAATACATTTTCTGATATTAGAAGTTTCCTAGTCAGTTG
>DWPA01003484.1:0-14010 GCA_018251375.1 Calpodes ethlius
TTACTATGAGACCTCATGGTATTGTCTGTGAATATGGGGATTAAGATGCGATGATGATTACAATTTTTTTGACTATTGATAACTTGGGATTTAAGCGGCTCCATCCAACCTTGAGACCAAACTAAGCAATAGAAGATACAGTAGCGCCTGGTCCCTCCTGACAAAGTTGGTAAGTTTTGTATCACCCGGGTTTGTCTCACGATGCTTGTGGTAGGGGTTTTTTAACCGCTGGTCTAGGTAGTGGTAGCTACCACCATATTTTATAAATCAACCGTATTTTTCATTTATTTTGAGTACAGTTTTTGAAAGCTAGTTACCGGCCCAATGTGTCCATATTTGTCTGTATCGCTTCGGCTATAATTTTAATGTTACTTATGTCCATAAGCGTCTATACCGCATCCGATTCCGCGTAGGTTAGAACATACGTATAAGTAGGTACTATTGTTTAATTTTAGAAGACATGCTGATCAGTTTCTTTCGACACATCTCCATGACAAAGCACCTTTCCGAAACGGTGGCAAAATCAAGTATTGACGTGCATAAATGTTTCAATGATATCTATTTCAAATGATTTTGATTTTTTTGTTATGCATGTCGGATAGTCTACTTACGTAAAAAAAAGATAAATAATAGAGAATTGTGTCTGTGTGTGTGTCAGCGCGGAGGTGGACGAGCGCGCACCGCTGGTCCGCGTGGAGACGGAGCGGCGCCGCAGACGCGCGCGGCGGCCGCGCGGCCAGTCCGCGCCGCCGCCCATCAACGCGCACAGTCGTGCGGAGATCGGTATGAAGTACCTTCTAATATTCATTTTATACTTTTTTTCTGAAAGTGTAAGAACGAAGTGAAATAAGAACCTCAATGTCTTTTGGCAACTTGTGGTCGATAGCTGGATGAATTGCTACTGAAGATAATCAATAATAGGTATCAATTTTTTGGAATTATGTTAAGTCAATCGTAGATCGTTAGATAGCTGTCATTGAGCCATATTAAAGGATAGCATGAAACATTCCAATACTCAAATGATCTTAGATCGGTTTATGCCAAAGAATGTGAACGTAGTGTAGCAGCTGCAGACCGTGTTAATGACGAGATAGCTGAGCGCCGCCGTCGATCACTCGTCGATTTCTCTTACTGCAGTGTAATTTTATGGTCGTTCAATGACTATCTTGAATCAATGGATATGTACGCGATAATAATAACTCAGTATGAACTACATGTAACATGTGGACAACGACATACTATGTACACTATTATTATACGTTTGGGTCATGTGAATTTTTTGTGGGATAAAGCAAGCAAACTCTAAAAATGTAGTCCATAGCTGTATTATGGCTCATGGCCTATGGCTATGCATTCAAACTAAACTGAATCCTCAATCACCGCTGTTCATCTAGTGTCTAATTTATAGACTAAAAGTTGGTCCTTCGAGCAAATGACCGGCATCAAACCACTTTAAGTTAAAAGAAAATTGTGTTTTATTGTCCAAATATAAAATTTGTATGATTAAATTAATACACATTACAATATCTGCAGGTGTGGCTGCCCTCCCCGCGCCCCCGGCCGACGGCGCTCCCAACGTGATGAACTTATGAATATATACATAACTCACCAGTTCCCACCACCGCGGTGAGCACCGTCGTGGTTAACGGTCGAAATTATGAAGGTTCTCACAACTTTGATAGTTTTCCGCCTTCTGTAGAGATGTTCGACGCCTTCCGGTTTTTTGAACGGTTTTGATTTTTAAACACGCGTAATTACTCTATGGTCCATGTCTTCCGGCGGTTAGTTCTGAAATCGAATGTCGAATGAATCCGAATAAGAGAATAAATCGAAAGGTGTCGAACGTGTCGGACCCTCGTACTATGCGTTGTACACTCGACCGCGTTTTATACAGCAATATAGGTACGCTTTGACTCCTAAAAAAGAATATGGCGTAGTCATTATTGTATATAAATAATGGAGTGAAGTAGATAAAACGATTGATATATAGAATGATTTATATACTTACCCAAATCGCTTTGTATTATACCCGATACTAACGATATTCAGTATAAAACATATTACAATATTATACACATAGTATATTTTTACAGAGGTCATATAATAAATTGTTATGTAATTCGTGCAAGCGATCATGATACCTGATGTGAATGGGTTTAAGTATACATTAGCTTGTGTAAGGGGTTACTGTGGTCAAACATGTCAACTTGTTTATTATTTAAATTATTATGTCAACTTTCATTACTCATTGGTTTCGTGTTACAAGATCATTTTATACCCTATTGATTATTTAACGCGGGGTTTTGCATAACTCACATACAGTTATTGATCAGTCATTACTATCGTTATTATTTTCTTGTTACCGTATTTTAAACAATTTACTTAGGCTGTATTCACACTAACAAAAGCATCACGAGCAATGTCTAATGAGAGATAATTGAACGTCACAGATCAAGGGAAATGATTATTGTAAGTTAGTATAACCCAGTGGGGACTCGTGGCTTACCTCTGTGTAATGAATAAATGTCACGTTTTGAAATGACGCTTAAATGTAATAGGATAAGGAGTCCTATTTAACGTTTGTTCAAACTTGGTGCTTGGCTCGCGCGGCCGCAAGTCCCGCTACTTGCATACGATAGGTACTTGATACAACATCACAATCTTGCGGTCCTCCCGGCTTCCTCCTCAGCATAGTCCGTGAGGGATTGACCACTTGTGTTAGGTGACTCGACTGTTCGATCGTCGGTCATTTACTTTTTTTAAATATGCCTGATGAGGACTAGTAGTTCTGTTGTCTTGACCAAGGAAATTCTCGGAGGAAATTCAACCTTTTGATTGCACAAGTAATGCAATTCCAAATACCAATATTAAATATACCTGATGATGATAATCTAATGTAATTTTACATAGTCTGTGGATCGCGGTCCGTAGACCCTAACTACCATAGACTATAACTAATCACTTTACAATTAAAAAAACTACTATTTCTAAATTTCGTATGCCTTAAATTCTCTGTCCCGCTAAACATTCAAAATCTTTGAGCATCTAGATCTATATAAAACATTTCCCGGTATTAGCTGGCATCTATTTTAAAATCATGTTTAAGAAATGCATCAGTTTTTGTGAGATCAGAATCATTAACCTTCTATCTTATGTACATGAAATCTCGAGGTGAATACTATTGGGATTAGTGATACTAACTATAATTTAATAAAACAATTTGCATTGCAAGCGAAGCGTTCTAACCTCTAAGTTTATATCGACGTGTATAGCATAATTTTAGTTGTAGTTTCGTCGTTAAGTCATATGGTTACTTGGTTGTAGACGCCGCCATGTTCGGTCATAATAATAATTTTGACTTTTATTTATACTAACATTGTTAATAGTTTAAGATTTTAAATCTTCAAGTTTACTTCCAACGAAAGATTGTTATTTAGCAATAAGTTTAAGTAATCCGCTTTGAGAATGCGTAATTGAAGATGAAGGAATTTTATTTATCTAACATTTACCTGTGTCTATTGTCCAGAAATTATACAGGTTGTGGTCCTGAGTGTGAAAGGGTGGATTTGTCAATATTATAGTAAAATTTATTTGTATCGGCACCACGTTTCAAGGCGTGGTTTCTGTCGGTAACATAGTAAAAATAAAAATTGTTTAAACACTAGAATTTCAATATTTTTTCTTAACCATCCATAACGCAAAACGACTACCCCCTGTATAGGAAATACCTACATTTAAGTTTTACCCATTTGCTCGCCTGAACCGCAGTAAGAGGTACAAAATATTATGTTCGTTTAAATTAATCACTTAAGCTGCATTATTCATGCTTGTTCTAACAATTATTTCTTAAATTATTAAGTGTAGTAAAACATTTGGATTGTTTGATAATATTTCAGTTCAAGATATTCAGGTTTTCAGTAAATTAATTTGAAGAAACCTTTGTAATTGTTTTTCGAACTGTACCTATTGTGATTGTGATAAGTTTCCCAGTCAATTGGTGACGGTTGGATACATGACGTGATGATTCGGCCGAGAGGCGCTTCTGCGGCTCCGACGTCTTAGGGTAAAGCCAAAGAAATAAAGTCATTTCACAATGATACATCGTCTTTTTATTTACACACAAACATCAAATCTACTATATCCGAATATGTGTAAGATATTACTCAGGGTCAAACACGCGTGAAGATACATTTGGCATGTTAACCGCCAGGGTTCCGCATTTGATGCACAACAGCAGTTATTACCGTTGTATATCAATAGCCTATATAGTTATAGTAAAGGCATTAAGTATCGATAGTCTATCAATAGTATTGACCTAGGACAATAGTATTGCCCATAAAGGGCTATCGATAATATTGTCACGAATTATCCTTTTTTATAAAGAAAAAATGTAGAAAATTTGCTGGAAACTAAAAACTAACACCTCCGAACTCTGTATTTACTTTACATCTAGATGAATTAGGCGATCCTAACATTTAAAATTTAATGCACGTCACTTAAAGATCATTATATCGTTACATTCGATAATTAACGTAATTTAAATGAATCTCTAAACATAGCGTTTTAAGTAGCACGATAATCACTCGTTTTGTGCAGTCATGAAATTAAAGCAATAATTTCTGATTTTGTAAATAAATATTTCAGATTTAATGCACCTAAAAAAATAACTGAAACCTATCAAATGTTTTATGGCATTATCGCCGAGGCTCATTATACTGGATTCAGGGATGTACGGCAGGGTATCAAAAAATGAAAACAAAATTGTTTCCAAAGTAGCTTTATTACTAGCAAACGCTGTTGAGCCGCCATATGGGCGTCCGACCCGGCGGCGTGACATCAGCGCTAGCCAGCGGCCACAGACAACGCGAGACTACTCGAGAATCCTCTGGAGGGATCGTATACACATGTGTAAAGATGTTGTCGAGTAGCTGCGGCACCGCGGACGAGCTTAGTCGAACAGGCCGAAGCCCATGTCGTCGTCGCTCTCCGATTCCTCCTTCTCGGGCTTGGCTTCCTCCTTCTTGGCCTCGGCGGGCGCAGCGGCGGCGGGAGTGGCCGCGGCGGCGACTGCTGCGAACTTCGATGGGTCCTACAAAAAAAAATATTTTATTAATACTGTCCACAATTTTTTTCATACAATATGGGATTTATGCAGTCCTGGGCATGACTGCAGTGTCCACAACAAATCAGTTATCTTTTAAAAAAAAAATCATAAATATATTATGCAGTATTCAGTACCATCCAGTAATCTATAATTAAAAACCATCATGGAACTTGAAATAATTATAATAAAAATAATTTTAAATGTTTGCATGTGATTAAAAACCCCATACAGAATATCAATATTAAGTTTTATTATAAACCACACTGCAAATAATATCCCAAAGATAAATTATCAGAGTGCACAAAATAAATGCAAACTGTACTCAACACTTTGGGTGAAAACCCAATATAATGTAATTTTTTTTAATCATATAATGTTGCTAATTTAATTAATGATTCATTAAAATGTTGTCTTATGTTGTTTCATGCAACAATATACTGAGATTAAGCACTAAGATTTTAAGTTGTGCTAAATATTTAAAGGTTGCTTCTGCAATTGACATAAGCTCATAAATCTAACATTGTAAAACCTTTACAAACAAATAGGATTGGAGTGTTGCTGTGATGGCTAGTATTAGTTGAAAACCTACATTATTTGTAAATCTATAATAACATATTTAATTACCTTGATGAACTCCTTGATGGTGGTAGCTTCCTTAAACTCAACCTCGGTGACGGCGGCGATGGCCAACAGGTTCTTGAATCCGTTGGCGATGGAGTGAGGAGCAGAAGCCACGGTGGGGTAGCCCATGGCCAGCGACAACGCAGCCACGTTAGCCACTCCCTCTTGGAACTTGGCACGCAAGTCCTCTGGCTTGATGTCGAGGATCGCCGGCGCGAAGATAGTGCCGGAATCGTACACCTGGAAGAAACGTTTTTGTTTGAACAATTGAAGAATTGTTTATGAACATAGGTTATAGTTACCATATTTAAAACATCTTAAAGATATTTCAAACATTTTATAAACCTCTATTTGTATCAATCATAAATTTAAATCTATAAGTATGAACACCGTGGAATATTAGTTTTCCCATGTAATATAATCATTTCAGAATTGGCAAACTGTTTTAAAACTGTACACATAAAACTCTTAAAATTATAAAAACCATATAGCAAACAATATCCTAATGATAAATGATCAAGAATGCACAAAAGAAATGCAAGCTGTACTCAACACTTTAAACAAATTAAAATTAATTTATATTCATAAAAATAAACATGGCTTGTTTGGGCAGTCACAACATGGAAAAGTAACCCCATAAACTTCTTTTGTTTAATAAGATCTTACACTAAACAGCTAGCTCTAACAAGACTACCACATAAATGTACTAAAACTTCATACCTGCTTCACCACAAGACCATACGAGAAGGGAGAGATGTTCAACATGTTAAGCAGGGTGGCTTCGGAGGCGCCCACCTTGTCACCAGGCTTCAAGATGTGGACATCGTTGATGATTTCAATGGTACCTGTCAATGAAGAGTATGATTAAATAATCATAATAACATTTCACTACATTATTCCTATAATGAACATTAATTTAGTAATGAACCTGTATCTCCAAAATGCCAGTGCAATGCTTATATATTAACAACACACTAGGATAAATTTGAAGAGTCACTATAGTCTGAAAGCGAAGCCATTGAGCTAATATTACGCCCACTGGTATTAGAACAGACAAAGCCAGGATATTTCATTAAATTTAAGCAAGTTGCAGAGATCATTTTTGTAATATAATATTACTTTTTGTAGTTGTAATGAATAAATAAATAAAAATAACATATAACATCACACACCTTTGGAAATCTTGGTGGGGATAGACAGAGCTTGGAAGAAAGAGGTCTTCTCGGGCCCCAGACCGGTGTTGTGTGCTGGGATGACCACAGACAGAGGGGCAATAGCACCAGGCCTGGCAGGGGCACGCACCTTGTTCTCCAGAAGCTTGTCACGGACCTATATTATAAAAAAAATAAAAGATTGGTGGCAAACACAAAAATGATTAAACATCACTTCTCTGATCCTCATAAAGAAGCAATTTTCTTGACAATAACAATGGGTACATAAGAATCCCAACATATATATAACGCAATTGCATTAATGTCCCTCCAAAGTGCCAGTGCAAAGTTAAAGTTCAAACAGTACACTAGGATAATATTGAAGTATTACTTTAGTCTGAAAGCGAAACCAGAGCGGTAACATTACACACACTGGTATTAGAACAGACAAACTGATTTATTTAATTACTTTTAATCGTTTCCTACTTACTGCTCTTAGGCACATTTAAATAAGTACATTTATTAACTACTTATTAGTTATTGAGGGGCTTGCTGCCCTATATACCACTTATTAAGTAGTATTATTAGATATTAAAGAATATTGTGTTTTAGAATGGATGCAAACCTCAACAAGATCTCCACGGGTGAACACAAAGCCGATGTTGCCCTTGATGTGTGGCAGCAGCTTCTCCAAGGCCGGGTTGTTCTCCAAGTGGTCCTTGATGGCCTTACGCATCATGGTATTCTTCCCCATGAGCACAATACTGTGCCCACGCAGCGAAATACGGATCTGCTGCATCTGGGTTGAACCCACGTTGTCTGCACCCACTAGGAAACATTTTGGGTACTCGTCCAGGAGTTGCTGAAAGGATCACAGAATTCATTATTAATAATTAATTATTATATGAAATTATAATGAACGAACTGATGCTATTACTGATTAAATGTGAAATTGAACATCAATAATACTTTTATAAACTGTTTATTTCCAGGTGAATGAAATATAACTTTAAAATAATAATAATATGAAAGGAGTGTTTACTTCCAAATGAATGAAATATAATTTTAAGGTTAGGTTCGTAGTAAATACATCGGTAAGGAATAACTTAAGAACATAAAATACTTACGATGATTTTAGTAAAATAGTTGGTTTTCCAGGTATTCTTGTCCTCCCTACCCATCTTGAAGTGAAGTAGGGACTTCGTAGAAATTTAAGGACTGAAACAATGATTCCACGTAAAGCCATATTGTAGAAGATAAATAATATCACACTCAAAAAATAAATACAATAATATTAGAATGTATTTAATACAAAAGCGCTGTTTTAACGTGACATTAACTTAAAATAATAAATGATCACAAGAATTGAAATGGCTATTTCACTCACCAAGAAAAGCAACACGAACGCACGTTACGCCGTGCGGGACAAAAAAGATCTACATCATAGATCAGCTACAGTTACTATGTATTCCAAACCACAGAGTACGTAATCGTTACAATGCATAGATCATAGTACGTATCTATGATGTCATCGCCTTAAATATTACGTCCACCAAATTATAGCCCTGGTTTTATGTTCTTCAAAATATTTAAGATTAAAATTTTCTATTGATAAAAAATATAATATTAATGTTCAGACGAACGGACTTAGTAAGGTGTAACCCAAATTCGAAAAACTACACCAACGGTCCAAAAACCAGATTTGCAAATATCTTATTCAAATCTCATTCCACCTCCTTATCTTTATTGTTAAAGCAAAGGTATTATTGTATTTTGCCGCGATCCTTCTGAATAGTCTTGTGAGTCTTCTTGACTGGCACTAGGATTAACATTCCGAAACACCCACGAACACTTTACTTTCTCAGTCGTGTGAGTCTGATTGACTGGCATATACACTCTCACATTATTTAAATACCTTTTATTAAATTCATAGCATACACGTACAACCCGCATGGAACGTAGAGTTGGTAAGGTTTTGAATATAACTAGTTACGCGAAGAGTACAATATGTACTTCATTTTACTACTAATATCTATTAAAACTGTCATTATGAAAATATTATCTCCATTTAATTACTTTACTACTATAAACCTTATATAACTTTTCCCCAGCTGGGTTTGGTTATTCTCTAACAATGTGAGGGTTACAATTTGCAATCTTCCACGTTGACCAAATGCGGGGTGACAGTCTTCACACGCATACACACAACTTTGGGAACCTTATGGAAAACTTTCAGGCGTACTGGTTTCCTCGCGATCTTTTTTCTCACGATCCAAGCAAGTGACACTTTATTTGGAAAAAGCACATCATTTGTAAATTAACATTTATTCACAAATTTGTTTGAATTTTTGTTTTAAATTGCTTTGTTTGTAATCTTTGAATTAATTAACAAGGTGTCATAAAATGGCAGTGAAAGTTGACTCAAATAATTAATACATTAAACTAAATCATGTGATCCGTTCTACATAAACTTTTGACACAGGATCTTGTAGTTCATTAGCATTTAAATGCATTGACTAAATTCAGTATAAATCTATTCCATCCAACAATAGTGACAAAGTGACAGTCCAATGACAAAACACTGTGAGCGCCGGTTTTTGGATTTTTTTTTTATTGTTTGCTTTATATGTCAATGTCAAGTAGAGTGTCAAATTGTAATTTTCACGTCAAAAGTCAAATTTTAACTAAAAGTGAGGGAGGGAGGCCAAAGTTAAACGGAACATAAAAAAAATACAATTTAATTAAGAAATTAAGTTTTGTATATTATTCTAATCAACATATTTAGCAATATAGTGACTGTAAGGTGCCTTAATTTGAACCAAACAATGTCATTGTTTCGTAAACCGAAGAAAATTCAACGTCGCATGTTTTGCGCTGACGACGACGAAGACACGGGTGATCCAGAACCTCCGCCGCCGCCAGTAATCAGTCAGAATAAAAAAGAAAACAAGTCTTTAAAACCCACTTTGTTAAGTTTTGCAGATGAAGGTAAATACAGCGTTGGCTCGAGATCAATGTAGGTGACGTCTAGCGTGAAATTAGGGTTATTTGGGACGCGTCCGTTGTAACGAATAATGCTCAGGTTATGAACAATCTTTTATGTATCGAGAATATGGTTTTGATACATAAAAGTTCGTGTTGCGTTAAGTTATTGTGTTACAAACTTTGAAATCTTTGAATCCTAAAGTTTTTGATATTTGGCTTTTGATGACTAAAAAACTACCTTGAAATTACAAACTGTAATATCATCATCTTTTTAAATATTTTTTGAGGTTTTGGTTTAAAATCTCTACAATGATAATCTAACAAAATTCTGTAAATGATGAAGAAGCATTTAATGTTAACATTATTTTTGGGAAATTATTGTATCATAAAGAAGCTAAACTTATGCTTAAATATTACTATGACAAATGTTAATACATCTGTACCAACAACAATTTGTAATAAACATTTGTAAGTTGGAATATATAGTGTGGAGAATATCAAGACATTTCTTCTATAGTAATATTAACTTTAAAAACCAGGGGTAGTGTAAAGAGTAATCATTTTTGTTGTATTTAAAAAAATAATAATATATAATGCTATACACTCATAGTCATATGCCAAGATTCACTATGCCATGGGTACCATAGATGAGATAAAAACACAGGAACACTCAACCACAAGCAGCAATATTTATTATTTATGAAATCTGTGTGAGATATATATCACAAAAAGTATGCACTATTTTGAAACTGGGAAATCATTACTTTAATAATGCCCAGATATAAAAAAATGTGTAGATTAATTCTTTAAATTTCCATAACTTATTAATTGATATAATACAGACATACTAAATATGGCCTCAAGGTTAGATTACTAAATTCAAGGTTAGGTAAAGACTACATCTAAAAGCATTGCATTTGTAAAAAGTATAATTCAAAATTGTTTAATCTTAAAGGTATCATTTTCACACTTATGCACTTATGGTGAAATAAAGTCCTCAGCACATCTTTTAGAGCGATAAACAGTGTTAAAATCTAATATTATAACCTAATTAGGATTACAAGAACTATATTTAATCCAGTTGTTTTGTAATTTATATATTTGTCAATATTGTAGAACTCTTCCTACAAGCTATGTTTTCACATGTCGCTAGAAATTGTCAATAGGTAAATAATGTTTTGACTGGGGTCATTTATTGTGCAAAAGCACACCTAGTCCAGTAATAGATTGCTCAACCTTTTGTAAGCAACATGAGGATACAACCATATTAAGCGTTTTCTTGTTAATAGAACTTGTGTACCACTTTTTTTTATGTGGTATTAGGTTAATAAATATTTCCAATAGTTTTTTTTTAAGTACGTATAGTTCATGTTGATGTCTGTATCAAGTTGATAGAGCTGTAATATATGTTTACTTTTGGTACATAAAGAAAATCTTTGATAGGTGAGCAATTATAATAAGTATGTGTGGTTGTTTGTGACAGAGGAGGAAGGTGAAGTATTTAAGGTGAAGAAATCGTCGCAGAGCAAACGCCTCTCGAAACGCCGGGACAAAGAAAAACGCCGCGCGCCAGACGGTGATAGTAACAAATTAGACACTAATGGATTTGAGGTAATGTCTGTTTCTGTATATTTATAGATCCTTGTGTGTCATCCGATTAGATTGTAATTTTCAGCAACTGTAGCTTTTAAATTCTGCAGTTAATTTATAATTTTTTACATCAGGAAAAACAGAATGTACCACTGGAGAAACCGAAAGAAGAAGAGAAGAAACAAAAGAAGAAGATCACGTTGGAAGGGTTGATACTGTCGGGGCGGGAGGCGCTCGCGGCGGACGGCGCCGGCGACGTTTCAGATGACAGCGTCCACTCTGAAGAGGACAGTAGAGGGTTCCACCAGTATCGGCCCGAGTCGGTGCGGGCGGCGCTCGCCGTGGCGCCCGGGCTCATACCGGACGCGGCGCTCATCCACGCCGCACGCAAGACCCGACAGCAGGTATGAGAGGTGAGGGCATAGGAGGAGCCGCCAGCGATAACGGGCAGTCAGGGTCACTTGACGTGGGTGTATGTTTTGTTTAGTTAGAGTCGGTCAGGTGAGCTGGGAGCGACACTAAATACGACAGCAGAAAGTGTGGTAAGATTAGATGTTGTAATGCGGAAGATATTTTTGAATAAACATATTTTTGGAGTTTGAGACGTGAGTATTATAGGTCAGTTGCCGATAGCTGGAACGTAGCACTCGCGGACAGATTGTCTTTGTTAATAAAAAAATTATATGACATCATATTGCCTCCATATAATGTAAACTGAATACCGATGCATGCCCTCCTTGTACACTGTTAAGCACAGGAGCGCGACAGAGCATTAAAATTTTTGTTAAAGCAAAAATTATTATTACTATTATGTCATAAAAATCATTAAATCTTGTTGAAATTCTTTTATCATTGAAGGCGTAATTCAAATAAGTAAGAGATGATCTTACATTTTTATAAGTAAAAAAAATACTATCCGTTTATAATAATATATAAACCTATTTATAAAACTGTCTGCAAAATAAACAATGTCAATGTGAGGAATAAATGTGCCAGCTGTCTGTAATTCACCTATACTATGTATAAAATTGTTATGTTACTAACGTACCAATACTACATAACTATACGCATATATTATTGTAACTGATATTTCTTTTCAATGTAAATATAAGTGCTACTAGCGTACGAAATATGATGAATAATTATAAATAATAGGATATTATTTCAAAAATAATTTTATCGTTGTTATTTAAATAAAAATATTATCAAAAGCTCCAGAAAGATGTTTGAACATAATTAAAATGTCTACAGGCTCGCGAGCTGGGTGACTTCGTGCCCGTCCAGTCGGAGACGGCGCCGGGCTCGCGGCTCGTGCGGGACGATGACGTGGATGATGATGACGATGAAGACGGGAGGATCCAAGTGCGCGGACTCGAGCTGCCGAGCGATAAGCCTGAACGTTTGTATCATTATGTTATCTCGAATCACAGGGTAGTCATGGGGGTGGTATGAACTGGGTCAGTGGATCATAAGTATAACCCTCTCATAGAATAGGTGGAATTGGATTAATGATACTTAATCAATGATGAAAAACAGAACGGAATGAACACTGTTTTGGTAAAGTATTATACATTAACCATTATTATTATTTGGTGAATGGGCAAGGGACACGGATCATAAAGGTCGCTGCGACATATTTGATCTATTGTAGCCATACCCGTTTAAGAGCATTTTAATGATTTATGTTTTCCATGCTTTCAACTCACTGAATACTATTCACTTGAAGTGAAATAGCTTGTCCTGACTATCCCTGAACATCCTGAGTATCCTGAAGTCCTGAAGATTGAAGGTTGGAAAATCCCCGAAATTTACAGGCTAGGTTCTCGCATGTTTGTTATTAAATAATATCCAATTGATTTGCGACAAACAGGGGGATAACAGAGTCAGGTGAGTTATGATATATAGCATAAAACTATATTGTCCTTCAGTCGTTAGCAAGTCTATGATGAGACTAAAATACCATTTTCAAGGTACCACTGTCATATGTGAACATGACAAACAAGGAATATTTTTATGTGGATGAGAAAGATTTTTTCAAAGGATGATCTCCTGCCAGGCAAATTGCATTGCCTGGAGAACGGCCGAGCTCCGATAAACTTGCATTGCAAACTTGTATATATGCAATTGTTTTAGAACACTTTGATAGTGTGATTCAGGTCGGGCAAGACGTCATCATATGGCGTGTAATGCGCTGTGCGATGTCGCCATAGGAACACAACTAATATTAATAATTTCCCTACTTTACCCACAAATCAATCTTACTATTTTTTTTACATTAAATCTGTGATTATTTAATGTACTAAACGTGTCTAATACGCCTAAATATGCCATAATATATTTCTGGTAGGACGTTAAATTACATAATATTTTTTATTTATAGAAATATAATACATAATAGAACCATATCACACACATAAACTTCTTCTTAAACTATCCGATTACATCGCAAACGAGATTTGCTTAGTGGACGAACAATGTTTCAAGGTCAATTAGTCAAGTAGAAATCGAGTCTGTAAAGCGTATGACTTAAACATTTTTTATTTTTGTTGTTTAATTTGG